>APFE031755700.1:41614-70208 GCA_000404065.3 Pinus taeda | reverse complement strand
AAGGAGAATATCACTTTTACTTTAAGAATTTAACATTACCATGAACTGCATATGCCTCAAACTTCTTGATGAACTGCATATCAACACTAGGGAAAAAATTCACTTTTATAACTTTAGACACGCATCTAGAAGCAACTAGAAGTCACTAGCATATCCTAAAAATAAATTAAAAAACAAATTTAAATTAAAAAAAAAACACAAGTAAATGCTGAAACGTGGGTTGTACGGCCGTGAAACGCGTTTCCGGCTGTACTGGCCACGTTTCAGTTTCGTGAAACGTGGCAGTACGGCCGGAAACACGTTTCATGGCCGTACCAAATGCGTTTCACCGTTTCGTACTAGTTTCTGTACAGAAACGTACCCCTGCCCCACATTTCCTGCAACATAGAAAACATTCTATTCCTAGATGATTTGTAAAAATTTCTTTTTACCTTAGATCGATTTTTACAACAATGCTCAAAGGCTCTTCTTTTGGTTTCATCCAATTCTACAATTTGGTCAATCCTACATTGCACAACATCTTTATCAGATGTAAAACTTTGTAGCAATTGGTAAGCTGGTAACCTCAAATGCATGAGAAGGGTAACATCCAAGCCATAAACTAACTCAAAGGGACTCTTCCCAGTATAACTCTTCTTTGTAATCCTATCAACCCACAAAGCATATTTAATTTTACTATCCCATCCCCGTTTGTTATCCCCTACTATCTTCTTGATTATGGTTATCAAATTCTTATTACTAGACTCTGCTAAGTCATTACCCTGAGGATAGTAGTTTGATGAATGGGATAAAACAATGCCATACTTAAAGCAAAATGACGAGAATTCAATAGAGCTAAAAGCCTTGGCATTGTCGGTGGTTATTTTGGCAGGGACACCAAAATGAGTGATAATCTTATCTTCAAGAAAATCTATCACTACTTTTTCGGTGTCTTGTTTTGTAGAGATGGCCTCTACCCATTTAGTAAAATAATTAGTGGCATTTATAATCCATGAGTAGCCATTACTCAAATTTTCATTAAATTTCCCTATAAAATCTAGCCGCCAATGTTGAAAGGGAGCCTCCACGACCATAGGCTGAAGAGGCAAAGAGGCTAACTTCTGCTTCCCAGTGCATAGTTGACAAACTTGGCAACCTCTAACATACTTGTGCACATCAGCAAAAATAAAAGGCCAAAAATAACCAACCCTCAAGATTTTGTGGGTAGTAGTCTTAGTAGCATAATGCCCTCCACAAAATCCTGAATGAAACTCAGATAGAAGCTTTTTGGCTTCAACTTCATCAACACACCTAAGTATTACCCCCTCCAGATTTCTCCAACCTAGACCATCCTTCATAATGCAATATTTAGTTGCTCTAAGCCTTAATGCTCTTCTCTTATGGCCAACTAAATGGTTAGGACGTGACAAATTTTGCAAATAATAAATAATGTCTTTAAACCATTCAAGTTGACCCAATTTTTGAAGTTCTAATGAAGTTAATTCCAAATCATTTTGACAAATCATTCCTATTGCTTTCTCATTTTCTTCAATCAAGATTTTGGCCAATCCCTGGCCTTTCACAAGCTTGGCAGGTCTAATATTCAAATCATACTCTTGAATCTTCGAGACCCACCTAGCTCGAGTTCCTAAGCAATCAGCTTGGACTAAAATATCCTTTACAACAGAGTGGGGAACAAATGCAATTATCCTATAATACCCCATATAAACTCTGAACTGTTTAAGAGACTTGACTAAAGCATAAGCTTGCTTCTCCATGGTGCTATACTTCAGCTCAAACCCTTGGAGGGACCTACTGATAAAAGCAATAGGATGCTCATGCCCTTAATTATTCTTTTGAAGCAATACCCCAACAATAGTATTGTCGGATGCAAAAGAGAAGATCAAAAACTCCTTTGAATAATTAGGGCTTATTAGAATAGGTGTTTTGACAATAGAATCCTTTATTTCTCGAAAATTTTTTCTACCCTCATTTCCCCAAACAAACTTAACATCTTTCTTTAAGAGGGTTTGGATGGGTTTGACAATCTTAGCATAATTTTGAATGAACCTTCTAAGAAAATTTATCTTTCCTAAGAAGGATTGAAGGCTTTTAATATTATGAGGCAAAGGAATCTTTTGAATAGCCTCAATTTTTTCAGGGTCAATCTTGATCCCATCCTTTGAAATGATGTGACCAAGCAACTTCCCTTTAGTCACTCCAAAAATAGATTTAGCAAGATTTAAGGATATTCCATACTCTCTACACCTATCAAAAATTTGCCTTAGGTGGCTTATATGGGAAATTCCATTTTTAGAAAAAATAGTTAAATCATCTTGATAGATCTCAAGAAATCTCCCAATTAAACCCTTAAAGGCATAGTCTATAGACCTTTGAAAAGTTGCTCCAGCATTCATTAATCCAAAAGGCATCCTCAAATATTCAAAAGTACCCCATGGTGTGGTGAATGTTGTCTTATGTATATCCTCCTTCTTCACCAAGACTTGGTTGTATCCTGGAAATCCATCTAACAAAGACATCATTCCAGATCTAGTTACCCTTTGCAATAATGTTTCCATATTAGGTAAAGGGTAATTATCTTTTTTACATGCTAAATTAAGATTTCGAAAGTATACACATAGCCTGATTGATCCATTCTTGTTCCTCACAATAACCAAGTTTGAACACCATGTGGAATGCCTAGTGTGAGCAATAATACCAGCCTGAAGCATCTTTTGCAATTCCTTTTGTACCAATGGGGCTAACTTAGGATTGATTTGCCTAAGTTTCTACCTAAAGGGTTTGGCATTTTCATCCTTAAGAGGGATAGTATGTTCCATAACATCTTCCCTATAACCTTTCAACTCATCATATGAAAAATCCAAAACATCTCTATATTCATGAAGTAAATTTATCAAATTCTTCCTTTCTTGCTCATTGGTACCCTTGCCTATTTTAATAACCTTTGGGGCATGAGGGGTACCAATATTCACTTCAATGAATTCCCCTGGGCCAATTTTCTTATCATATTTTCTCTTTGATGCATCATGTCTGTCAAACACTTGCTCCAAGGTTACATGTTCCCTAGGAGTAGGATTTGTCACCACGTTACACTCCTCATAATCACATCCTTCCTCTTTGTAGCCAACCTTAAATTCAGAAAATTCCTCCATGTTATTTAAAAAACGAACCACCTGGCTTTCATCATTAAAGATTTGCCAATGCTCTAGATTATCAGGAACTGATGGCCTAAAGATAATTTCCATCTTAATTTTATCATCCACCAAGTTCTCTCCAAGTTGTAATGTAGATGCAGCAACAACCAGCTCATTAGCTTGTTTATTTCCTTCCCTCGGAATTGCTTGAAGGTCTAATGCATCAAAATATTCCATATTATCCCAAACAACATTTCGATACTTCTTTAAGCTATCATTCTTGCATGCAAATTGATTCTTAGTTTGAAGAATGACTAGATCAGAATCCCCCTTGATACTAAGCAACTTTATCCTCAAGTCTTTTGCCAACGTAAGACCCAACAATAGAGCCTCATACTCTGCTACATTGTTGGTTGCATCGAATTCCAATCTATAGGCAAACTTGAATATGTGACCAAGAGGGGAGGTAAGGACAATTCTAGCACCGTGACCGTACCTAGAATGGGCTCCATCAAAATTCATGTGTCAAAATCCATCTTTCTTACAATCAACCTCCTTCGCCAAAGGAGGAAAAGAATTAGCCAGGATAGCATAGTTTCTCAAGTTATCATATTCATACACAATTTCATTATAAGGCTCCTTGGGATTTTCTGTATGAAACTTTCTCTCCAATTCCCTATCCAATCTAACCATGATGCCCTCTGTTGTCGCACAGATTGTCCCGACAACGCACAGACCGGGGGCTGTCACCCTGATCCACGATCTCTCCATTTAAGCCGTCTCCTGCGGCTAAGGGGGGTAGACCCTATGGGACAAAGGATGACCAACTGTGGCCCAGTTGGGTTGGGAGACACAACAAGGGGAAACAAGCACTTGATTGAATTATAAGTTAATGTGCTAGTGCCTTATGGAGTTAATGACTGCATAAGTGTTTATCAAATCCTGCAGAAATATGAACTCATTAACAATCATTTACCATCAAATAATCCAAACAAAGATTAATTTTACCAAATGTGAGATAATCGATAAATGCTTAATGCTTAACAATATTCCAACAATTAAAATTCGAAAGATTAAATGCTTTAAATAACCATGTAATTTTAAATACTAACCAGTGATCACTTTCATATAGCAAATCTTCAAATGAACATTTAAGCATGTTTAACCACATAAAAAATGATAAATATTAATCCCACATCAAAATCTTAGCCTCAGCAGAAAAGATATATCGCAAACATGACAAATCCTTGAGCCAAGATTGGATCTGGCAAAATATTTCCAATTTTTTTTGTATTTTTATATTTTCAAATAAAACAAAAACAAGCTAAGCAAAAACTAAAGTCTAAATAAATGTAACTTAAATCTAAAAGAAATCTAAACTATAGAACAAAATAAAAAGGCCTAAAGATTTTGTTTTTAATGCTTTTTGGGATTTTATATCTTTTTATATTTTTGAATATTATTAAAGTCAAAATTCAAACAAGAACCAAAAAAAATCTACAATCTAAATAAAATCTAAATCTAATCTAAATTAAAAGAAAACTTCTTAAGTTTTTTTTTTATAACCTTTTTTATTTTTTATTTTTCTTTTGACTAAAAGTCAAAATAAAATGATACTAAATTCGAATAAATTCAAAATCTAAAATCTGATAATAAAGGTCAGACATGAAAAAGAAATGATTTTATTATTTTTGTTATTTTTCTTTTTTTTAATGATTTTTATTTATAAATAAAACGAAACAAAACTTTAAATAAAATCTAATTTAAAACAAAAAAAAATTGATTTTCATATATATATATGTATATATTTATAAAGATTCAAAATTTTTAAAATGAAAATAAAACTGAAATCTAATAAAATTAAAATCTGACTTAAATAAAACAAACCAAAAGGAAGATACACTAACTCATGAAATCGAACTATGCTAACCCTAACATAACATAAGAAAAATCAAAATTCTATGCAGATACACGTGTTTGGAAAACGGGGTAGCAGCACCAAGGATGGGCAACGATAAGGACTGCGCTTTGGGAAGAGCTGCGCGATGGCAGCAGAAGGAAGAGAAAATGCAGAGAGGACGGGCATAATGAAGGCTGCGGGTTGATGGATGAAGGCAGAAATTAAGCAACGAATAAATGAGCAGCGTTGAAGGATATACGACTGTGCAGCGAGGAATGGAGTAGGTTGAAATGCTGGAGGTTTTTAGCGTTTTAGATTTTTTATTTTTTAGATTTTAATGATTTAAAACCATAAAAGTAAAATACACAAAAAATCGAAATTTTATTTTTTATGGTCCTATCATATGACAAAACAAAACCAAACCTGTGCTAATCAAAATCGATTTTTATTTTTATTTTTATTTTTAATATGACTTTTCTCTGCTGGCTTCTTTGAGAACTTGACGGTGGCAACGTGGAGAATTTGTAGGCTTGGAGAGCAGAAAACGCACTGGAGAGAGGATGGCACTGCGTGAGAAGATTGAGATTGTATGCAGCTGTGTGAGATGGACAGAGCCCAGTAGAGAGGAAATTTGGTTGCAGCAGTGTTCAGGGTTTGACAGATATGTTGGCAGCAGGATAGTTTCCACACAGGTTTTGAAGAAAGATTGAACCCCGGGGAATGATGATGAAGAGGGAACAACCCTGAACCTCTTCAGAAATCTAAAATAAATTTCTTCCTTTGCTTCTGTTGAAAATTCTGAAATAAATTTCCAGATTATAGCTATGCTTGAAATTTGGAAATAGAACCCTCAAAGACTTTTGAGTAAGATTTATATGTTTTGCTTCAGAAACCCACGTAAGATCACCTCCAGATAAAAAAATTTAAAACCTTGGATTGCAAAACGATGCACCTGCAAAGGCTAGTTTCTGGGGCTAGATCTGGCTTCCCACAAAAAATTTCTTCTCAGACCTGCAACCTACAATGGAAAAACAAACACCCAGAGAATATATATGCAAGGATTAAAACTAAAACCCTACAAATCGGCTACAATATTTACAGTTTTACGACTCCACAATAGCGAGATTTGTCAGTAATCCTCGTAAATATTTTCAGAACTTTAGATTTACTATGAGGCACTTCAGAAAACTTCTCATGCATTCAAAAGATAAATTAAAATGATAGACCCAGAATTAAAACTGGCTGGGCTCTTCAAGAAAATGCTTTGCGGGAGTTGGCTGGTTTAGCTGAGAACTTCCCCAAACGCCCGTTGATCTTCTCAATCTAGATTTCCTGCACGACTCACTTCAACCATCAATAAAGAGGGAGAAAACAATACTAAATTCCAGATCTAATGGAGATACCTGCCATTATTTCCAGAAATTCTACTACCATTAAAACCCTAGTGAGTAAACAAGATACCTGTGTTCAATATTACTCTTCATCAAGTTATTACCAATGGCTAAAACTAAATTTATGCAGAAAAATGAAACAACTTACAGCACTTTAGGAGAGTAACACCAACAAGATTTCAACCCCAAAGTCTTTCTTTATTGCACAAGAAAAAGTTTACAAGAGAGTTTTCTTCGGCACAAGACTTATAGATCGAATGATTTCAAATGACCCCTAGCACCCTATCTAAAGGAAAAATTCCCAACGGCTAGTTCTAGTGATCCATGTCAAACTAATCTCGACCATCGATGAGGATCAAGATTTCTTTTAATCTCATCCATCAAATTTTTAAATGCATTTTAATGTATTAAAAAATTAAAATTCTGCATTTATTACTCAAAATTTGACTTATTATTTTTTATTATTTTTTAAATTTTATTTTTTTTTTTTAATTTTTATTTATTTTTTTAATTATTTTTTAAATTTTTAAATTTTATTATATTTTATCTATTTTTAAAATTTTAAAATTTTTATTTTTTGGATCCTCGAATTTAGCCTTTGGAAAAATTACCTAGGACTTAGGACTTATGAGGGGATTAAAACATTTTCTAACCCTCAAGACACTTGACATCATGACTTTTACAATTTTACATCTCAAGGGGGAAAACCCATTTGACATAGACCCTCATAGACCACCCATTTCTGCGATCAAATATAATCTAGCAGATCAACGCACTAGGATTCCCCTAAGATTCTAATGACAAAATTCATTCCGGCTTTGGGGTTAGGTTGAAGGAAAACTCTGCCGATCATGGATTGGTGAGAAAAAAAAACCTTACGGAATGTAGATTATCACTAGAAACTTAGGTCCACCTAGGCAATTTACATACATGACTCAGATCTGCTAAGATTATTTACAATTTACACATGCAGACTGGGTTTACAACATAACACGATCAGATTGATGACGACACTCGAATGGCACGGACATATCGATCAAGCACTATCCCTTTTGCGGAAAAGGGGGTGTACTGCTATGGGTAGTTGACTCGTAGTGGTCAACATCTGGCTCTACTTGGGGACACGTTGCTGCACTCTAGGAATGTGAGAATCTAGAATCTGCATCCATGCAACACACAACAAAACATAAGTAGCGTCCATCCAAAAGTCATCATATAACATTAAGCACATGAAAGATATAAGCTCTTCGTTTATTAACTATCTAGTAACAAGGAAAGTAAATTTAATCCTAAAACAGAAATAAAACGCTGAAATGACAAGGAGTAGGGTTAGAAATACAATACAAAGGATGCCCCATGGCATCAGATATCATCTTTGAAGAACAACTTGAGCATTTGGCCATTTGCAGGTAGATCAAGTGGTTGGCCATTGAATCTGCTCATGTGGAATGAGTTTGGTCCAGCTATATCTTGAATGATGTACGGTCCCAGCCACAAACTGTCGAACTTCTTATATTTTGCTAGTTTTTCATTCTTGCGATCCCAAAGAAGTACCATATCTCCCACCTGCAAATATCGAGATCGAGAGAATTTATCAAAACTTTTCTTAATGTTAGATTGATTTTTACATATAGCATCAAAAGCTGTCCTACGAACTTCATCTAACTCCACAATCTGATCTATTCTATTCTGAACATCTTTATTGGTAGAAAAATGCTGAAGGAGCTGATAAGATGGCAATTTTAGGTGCACAAGTAAGGTTACATCCAAGCCATAAACTAATTCAAAGGGAGATTTACCAGTAGCTTTCTTCTTAGTGATCCTATCTGCCCATAAAGCATACTTGATTTTGCTATCCCATGATCTCTTATTATCTCCTACTATCTTCTTGATAATGGTTATGAGATTCTTGTTACTTGATTCAGCCAGACCATTACCCCGAGGATAGTAATTTGATGAATGAGATAAGATAATGCCATATTTGAAATAGAAAGATGAAAACTATGAAGAACTAAAAGCCTTAGCATTATCAGTAGTGATCTTAGCAGGGACACCAAATCTAGTAATGATATTATTTTCAATGAAATCTATAATAACCTTTTCAGTGGCATTCTTACCAGGAATGGTTTCAACCCTTTTAGTGAAATAATCAGTAGCAGTCAAAATCCATGAGTAGCCATTGCTAGAATTTTCATGGAACTTCCTGATGAAGTCCAGACCCCAATGCTGAAAAGGTGCCTCTACAATGACAAGTTGTAGGGGCAGGGTAGCAAGCTTTTGTTTCCCAGTGTATAGTTGACAAGCTTGATAAGTTCTAACAAACCTATGCACATCAGAAAAAATTGAAGGCCAATAATAACTAGCTCTCAGAATTTTGTGGGCGGTAGTTCTAGCAACATAATGACCACCACAAAATCCTGAATGAAACTCAGAGATTAATTTCTTGGACTCAATTTCATCAACACACCTAAGCACTATGCCTTCAGGATTTCTCCATCGAAGGCCATCCTTCATAAGGAAACACTTAGTGGCTTTTAGTCTAAGAGCCCTTCTCTTATGCACAACTAAATGGCTAGGACATGTAAGATTCATCAAGTAATAAACAATGTCCTTGTACCATTCATGCTCTCTGAATCTTTGTAACTCAGGCGAAGATAGATCGCTAAGACAAAACAAACCAGGAGTCTTTTCGTTACCTTCAGTCAACATTTGAGCAAACCTTGGCCTTTGACTAGCTTGGTGTGTTTGATCTCTAAATCATATTCTTGTATTTTAGTAAGCCACCTAGCGCGAGTCCCTAAGCAATCGGTTTGAGTTAATATATCTTTAACAACAGAATGTGGGATGAAAGCAATGATTTTAGAATAGCCCACATAAGTTTTGAAGTGCTTAAGAGACTTGACCAGGGCATAAGCTTGCTTTTCCATGGTATTGTACTTTAATTCAGAATTTTGAAGTGCTCTACTCATGAAAGCAATAGGCTGCTCGTGACCATCTTTATTCTTTTGTAACAGGACACCAGCAATGGTATCTTTGGAAGAAAAAGAAAAAATCATGAAATCCTTGGAATAATCGGGACTAACTAAGACAGGAGCTCTTGCAATAGTGCATTTGATTTCTTGAAAAGCCTTTTTGCCGTCTTCTTGCCAAACAAATTTTACATCTTTCTTTAGAAGACTTTGAATAGGCTTAGCGATTTCTGCGTAATTTTGAATAAATTTTCTAAGAAAATTTGTCTTTCCAAGGAAAGACTGAAGGGATTTAAGATTATGAGGAAGAGGAATCTTTTGGATTGCTTCAATTCTTTCAGGATCAATCTTGATTCCATCCTTAGAAATGATATGGCCAAGTAATTTCCCTTTGGTTACTCCAAAGACAGACTTAGCTGGATTCAAAGAAATCCCGTATTCTCTACATCTATCGAAAACTTGCCTAAGATGATTTATATGACTGATATCATCTTTAGAAAATACAGTAAGATCATCTTGGTAAATCTCAATAAATTTTCTGATTAACCCTTTGAAGGCATAATCCATAGCCCTTTGAAATGTAGCCCCAGCATTGGTTAATCCAAACGGCATTCTAATGTATTCAAAAGTACCCCATGCTGTGGTGAATGTGGTTTTATGACGATCGACCTTTTTAACCCATACCTGATTGTACCCAGAAAAACCATCTAGCAACGACATCATTTCAGAACCGGTTACTCTTTGCAACAAAGTCTCCATGTTTGGCAAAGTGTAATTATCTTTCTTGCATGCTAGATTAAGATTTTGAAAATCGACACAAAGCCTTATCATACCATCCTTTTTCCTAACAATCACCAGATTTGAACACCATGTCGAATGCCTTGTTTGAGCGATAATTCCTGCCGCAAGCATTTTTGCAAGCTCTTTCTGAACCAAAGGGGCTAACTTAGGATTAATCTGCCTAAGCTTTTGGCGAAAGGGTTTAGCATTTTCATCTTCTAAGGGGATAGTATGTTCCATGACATCTTCCCTATAGCCCTTTAATTCATCATAAGAAAAAATTAAAACATCTCGATATTCGCGAAGTAAATTAGTTAACTTTTTTCTTTCCTCCACACTAGTACCTTTACCAATTTTAACAATCTTTGGGTTCTCAGGAGTTCCAATGTTTATCTCGAGATATTCGCCTGGGTCCATTTTATTTTCCTCTCTCAGAATCCATCCAGAAATCTTCAAACTCATCCAGACTATCAAGAAAACGAATGACTTGCTTTTCATCATTAAAGACTTGCCAATGCTCTGAGTTATTTGGAACAAATGGTCTAAATATTACTTCCATTTTGATTTTATCCTTAATTAGCTCATCAAATAACTGGAAGGTAGTGGCAGCTACGACAAGTTCATCTGCCAAACTATTTTTCTCTCTTGGGATGGCTTCGAGGTCAAGGGCATCAAAGTGTTCCATAGTATCCCACATAAGATTTCGATAATTCCTTAATCTTTAATTTTTTACATGTGAATTTATTTTTAAGCTACATGATAATTAAATCAGAATCCCCCTTAATGCTAAGCAACTTAATTTTCAAAGAATTAACCAATTCAAGACCCAACAATAAAGCCTTGTATTCAGTGACATTGTTGGTTGCTTCAAATTCTAATTGATAGGCAAACTTGAAAATGTGATCAAGGGGAGACTTAAGCACTATCCCAACACCTTTACCATGCCTAGATGATGCACCATCAAAGTACATGTACCAAACTCTATTATTGAGATCCTTAATCTTATCATCAGGTGGAATTATGAAATTAGACATGATAGCGTAATTCCCAATGTCAGATTGCTCTTTAATTATCTCGTTGTGAGGTTTCCTAGGATCTTCAACATGGAATTTTCTTTCGGGCTCTCTATTAAGTCTTACAAAACCATCACCTCTAGGAGAAGGAATCGTAGCATATGACCAATTCATTTGAATACTTCCTCCTAGACTAGAGGCCCACTTTCTGGATAAAAGCATACCCCATGCATCAGGTACATCAACAACAACAATATCCATAACAATCATGATGTCTGGGTAAACTGATAGATGAACTTGTAAATCTTTGATCAAACCATGCACTTCAATATTTTTAAAATCCATGGCACATATATTATAGTAGGGTCTAGAAACTCTTAAGTTAAGCTGTTCCATGACCCTTTTAGTCATGACACAAGCTGATGCACCAGAATTCAACATGCAATTATTCAATTTATATCCATTAACTAACAAGGTGATAAAGAAAGGCTGGTGATCTTTGTTATCCGCATCTAAGCTTTGCAAATATATGGGAGCATCGTGATAGTCAACTTCCCGAGTCTTCTGTTGAGAAATATTTACTTGAGGACCCTAAATAGCTTTCAGTAACTTATCTCTTTGGGAAGGGATTTTATCAATCTCGGAGATAGGAACCCAGTTTTTTACATTGTTAAACCAACTTCCCAAATCTGCATCTAACCTAGAGTTAAAAGTTCGAGGGGGAATTTGATTCCCGCTCTGATCTTTATCCCTTCTCTGATAGGTTAAACCTTTATCTCTAGCAATTCCCATGATTTGCTCTGGAGAGGGGTTTTCACCATATAACTTGGCCAAAATGTCATCTCCATTTTCAAGGTTAGTTATAATAAAAGTTGATGAAGGATTCATAACGTCATGACTATTTTCCTTGACTTCTATCCAATCATCCATAGACAAAGGAAACTTGTTACCTACTACATTTATTTGATCACCTGCCCCAAAAATTTCATTATCTAAAATTCTTCTAACGATGGGACAAGTGGCCTCATCATGAAGAGCATCACAAACCCAACAGTAAGGCGGAGCATTATCGACCAAATTAGTAAACGGATTAGGAGGTCTTCGCTCACTAGATTGACCCTTCTTTTGCCAATTGTTATTTTTGTTATTATTATTTCGAGGTTGGAAATCTTGTGTTTGTGCTCTTTCCATTTGGACCATCCTATTCTGCAAAGTAGCTATCTCCTTATTATGATTAATTTCCATGCTTTCAATCTTCTGGAGCAATTTCAGAACAAGCTTGCTTTCAGGCTCTTGAACTGCTTTTTCTTTAGGTTCTTTTAGTTTTGTAGCAACCCTATCGAAACCTGGGATCTCAGATTTCACAGATGCTGTCTTGTCCTTTTCTAGCTCTATAGCTAAGGCTTGGCAATCCCTATAATCTTTAAGTCTAGCACGCATCAATTCGTAAGATGGCTCAGGACTAAAGGCATTAATGTAAAAATCTCGAAGAGATTTGTCGGTAGGTTTATAGTCTTGAGGTAATTCTCTAACAATACCATTAAACCTTTTGTTAAATTCTTCAACAGTTTCATTCTCTTTTTTTTTTTATTATGCTAATAGATTTCACGAGGTGTCATCCTTCTCTCTTATCTCCATACTTTTCCTTAAAGGCATCAATGATTGATTGTAAGGAATTAAATGAATTCCGAGGCTTTTCAGCAAACCACTCATGAGCATCACCCCCTAAGGTTAGAATAACAAGAGTCATTCTAACATTCTCATGATCGAAATCAACAGATCTTGCGTACTTAGCCATCCATATACTAAAATCTCTCAAATGTAAATTAGCACTAATTGTGTTATCTCCCTGAATGCTCGGCAACTTATTTATCCCAAGTGATGGAAGATCATTGGGATACCCTGGAATGTTAGAAAAATCGCAAGGGGCATATATATGCATGATGTCGTGCCCAACTTGACTAGTAAAAAGCAAATGGATATCAGAGAGGGCTTCTTGTCTGAGGTTAACAAGAAGTGTACGAGAAGAGAGTTTGTGTAATCATTCCCTGAGAGCCCTTTCAGGATGAGGAGCAAGATTGCACAGACTGCTTGGATGTCTTCTAGTATACACTCTTGCAGATAATATATGAAGTGGAGTCGCCACCTAGGCAGGAAGTGAAACACGGAAAAGCTCGAAAGGAAAGGACCAAGGATAGAAAAAACTCTATCCCAGACAACGGCGCCAAAAAATGTTGTCGCACAGATTGTCACGACAATGCACAAACCAGGGGCTGTCACCCTGATCCCCGATCTCTCCGTTTAAGCCGTCTCCCGCGGCGAAGTGGGGTAGACCCTATGGGACAAAGGATGACTAGCTGTGGACCAGTTGGGTTTGGAGACACAACAAGGGGAAACAAGCACTTGATTGATTTTATAAGTTAATGTGCCAATGCCTTATGGAGTTAATGGCTGAATAAGTGTTTATTAAATACTGCAGAAATCTGAACTTATTAACAATCATTTACCATCAAATAACCCAAACAAAGATTAATTTTACCAAATGCGAGATAATCGATAAATGCTCAATGCTTAACAATATTCTAGCAATTAAAATTCGAAAGATTAAATGCTTTAAATAACCATGTAATTTTAAATGCTAACCAGTTATCACTTTCATATAGCTAATTTTCAAATGAACATTTAAGCATGTTTAACCACATAAAAAAATGATAAATATTAATCCCACATCAAAATCTTAGTTTCAGCAGAAAAGATATATCGCAAACATGACAAATCCTTGAGCCAAGATTGGATCTGGCAAAATATTTCCAATTTTTTTTTTGTATTTTTATATTTTCAAATAAAACAAAAACAAGCTAAGCAAAAACTAAAGTCTAAATAAATGTAACTTAAATCTTAAAAAAAATCTAAACTATAGAACAAAATAAAAAGGCCTAAAGATTATTTTTTATGCTTTTTGGGAATTTATATCTTTTTATATTTTTGAATATTATTAAAGTCAAAATTCAAACAAGAACCAAAAAAAATCTTCAATCTAAATAAAACCTAAATCTAATCTAAATTAAAAGAAAACTTCTTATGTTTTTATTTTTTAATAACCTTTTTTATTTTTTATTTTTCTTTTGATTAAAAGTCAAAATAAAATGATGCTAAATTCGAATAAATTCAAAATCTAAAATCTGATAATAAATGTCAGACATGAAAAAGAAATGATTTTATTATTTTTATTATTTTTTTCCTTTTTATGATTTATTTATAAATAAAACGAAACAAACTTTAAATAAAATCTAATTTAAAACAAAAAAAAAATTGATTTTCATTTATGTTTCTTTTTATAAAGATTCAAAATTTAAAAATGAAAATAAAACTGAAATCTAATAAAATTAAAATCTGACTTAAATAAAACAAACCAAAAGGAAGATACGCTAACTCATGAAATCGAACTATGCTAACCCTAACATAACATAAGAAAAATCGAAACT
The DNA here is from genome assembly GCA_000404065.3 of Pinus taeda. NCBI lineage: Eukaryota > Viridiplantae > Streptophyta > Pinopsida > Pinales > Pinaceae > Pinus > Pinus taeda. Next base: position 55,536 of record APFE031755700.1, on the reverse strand, counting down.
GTGTGCAGATACGCGTGTTTGGAAAACAGGGTAGCAGCACCGAGGATGGGCAACGATAAGGACTGCGCTTTGGGAAGAGCTGCGCGATGGCAACAATAGGAAGAGAAAACACAGAGAGGATGGGTAGAATGAAGGCTGCGAGTCGATCGATGAAGGCAAAAATTAAGCAGCGAATAAATGAGCAACGTTGAGGGATATACGACTATGCAGCGAGGAATGGAGTAGGTTGAAATGCTGGAGGATTTTAGCATTTTAGATTTTAATGATTTAAAACCATAAAAGTAAAATACACAAAAAATCGAAATTTTATTTTTTATGGTCCTACGCATATGACAAAACAAAACCAAACTTGTGCTAATCAAAATCAATTTTTTTTTTTGTTATGACTTTTCTCTGCAGGCTTCCGTGAGAACTTGACGACGATAACATGGAGAATTTGTAGTCTTGGAGAGCAGAAAACACACCGGAGAGAGGATGGCACTGTGTGAGAAGATTGAGATTGTATGCAACTGCGTGAGATGGATTAAGCCCAATAGGGAGCAAATTTGGTTGCAGTAGCATTGAGGGTTTGACAGATATGTTTGCAGCAGGATAGTTTCCACACAGGTTTTGAAGAAAGATTGAACCTAGGGGAACGATGATGAAGAGGGAACAACCCTCAACCTCTTCAGAAATCTAAAATAAATTTCATCCTTTGCTTCTGCTGAAAATTCTGAAATAAATTTCTAGATTGTAGCTATGCTTGAAATTTGGAAATAGAACCCTCAAAGACTTTTGAGTAAGATTTATATGTTCTGCTTTAGACACCCATGTATGATCACCTCCAGATAAAAAAATTTAAAACCTTGGGTTGCAAAACGATGCACCTGCAAAGGCTAGTTTCTGGGGCCAGATCTGGCTTCCCACAAAAATTTTCTTCTCAGACCTGCAACTTGCAATGGAAAAACAAACACCCAGAGAATATATATGCAAGGATTAAAACTAAAACCCTACAAACCGGCTACAATATTTACAGTTTTAGGACTTTACAACAGCAAGATTTGTCAGTAATCCTCAGAAATATTTTCAGAACTTTAGATTTACTATGAGGCACTTCAGAAAATTTCTCATGCATTCAAAAGATAAATTAAAATGATAGACCCAGAATTAAAACTGGTGAGGCTCTTCAAGGAAATGCTTTATGGGAGTTGGCTGGTTCAGCCGAGAACTTCCCCAAAAGCTCGTTGATCTTCCCAATCTAGATTTCCTGCACGGCTCATTTCAACCATCAATAAAGGGAAAAAAACAGTACTAAATTCCAGATCTAATGGAGACACCTGCCATTATTTCCATAAATTCTACTACCATTAAAACCCTAGTGAGTAAACAAGATACCTGTGTTCAACATCACTCTTCATCAAGCTATTACCAATGGCTAAAACTAAATTTATGCAGAAAAATGAAATAGCTTACAGGAGAGTAACACTAGAGATTTCAACCCCAAAGTCTTTCTTTATTGCACAAGAAAAAGTTTACAAGAGAGCTTTTTTCAGCAGAAGACTTACAGATCGAATGATCTCAAATGACTCCTAGCACCCTATTTAAAGGAAAAATTCCCAATGGCTAGTTCGAGTGATCCATGTCAAACTAATCTCGACCGTCGATGAGGATCAAGATTTCTTTTAATCCCATCCGTCAAATTTTTAAATGCATTTTAATATATTAAAAAATTAAAATTCTGCATTTATTTACTCAAAAATTTGACTGATTATTATTTTATTATTTTTAAATTTTATTTTTTTATTTTTATTTTTTAATTATTTTTATAAATTATTTTATTATTATTTTTATCTATTTTATATTTTTTTAATTTTATTTTTGGATCCTCGAACTTAGTCTTTGGAAAAATTACGTAGGACTTAGGACTTAGGACTTATGAGGGGATTAAAACATTTTCTAACCCTCAAGACACTTTACATCATGACTTTTACAATTTTACATCTCAAGTGGGAAAACCCATTTGACATAGACCCTCATAAACCACCCAGTTCTGTGACCAAATATAATCTAGTAGATCAATGCACTAAGATTCCCCTAAGATTCTAATGACAAAATTCATTCTGGCTTTGGGGTTAGAACTTAGGCTGAAGGAAAACTCTGCTAATCATGGATCGGTAAGAAAAAAAACCTTCCAGAACGTAAATTATCACTAGAAACTTAGGTCCACCTAGGCAATTTACATACATGACAGATCTGTTGAGATTATTTACAATTTACACATGCAGAATGGGTTTACAACATAACACGATCAGATTGATGACGACAATCAAATGGCACAGACATATCGATCAAGCGCTATCCCTTTTGCGAAAAAGGGGGTGTACTGCTATTAGGGATGGTAGCATAACTTAAATCCATTTGCAAATTACCCCCAATATTAGCTCCCCACTTTCTAGACAATAACATCCCCCAAGCATCAGGGACATCAGTCACCACAATATCCATGGTGATCATAATGCTAGGATGTACAGCTAAGTGGACTTGAGGATCTTTTATCAAACCACACACTTCAATGATCTTTGAATCCATTGCACAAATGTTGTGGTAGGGTCTAGAAACCCTCAAATTTAACTGATTCATGACTTTCTTAGTCATGACACAAGATGATGCCCCAGAGTCAAACATACAATTGTGTAAAAGCATTCCATTGACCAACATAGTTATGAAAAAAGGTTGGTGGTCTCTGTTATCTCTACACATATCACTACTTTGCAGAGGGATCGGGGCATCTTCATATCTATCCTTAGAAAAATTAGACATTTCTTTTCCATTGGGAGCATCAATGACTTTCAACAATTTATATCTTTGGGAGGGAATCTTCATGATTTCAGTAACAAGAACTAAAATCTTAGCATTATTAATCCATCCTCCCAAGTCAATATTCAACTTCGATGTGGGTGGAGTGAAAGTTTTACTGTGATTTCTTTCTTTATTCTTTCCCCTTTCCTTATCCTTGGCTATCTCTAAAATCTGAGCTGATGAAGGCTTCTTTCCATATAATTCAATGATCCTATCCAAATCTTCAAAATTATTTATACTATAGGAGGATGTAGACTTTTTATTCACCTTATGACTACTCTCCATAACTCCCATCCAATTTTCCAAGGACAAATGATGCTCTTTTCCAACTACATTGATTTGTTCACTTGTTCCCATCATATCTCCTTCTAGGATCCTTCTTGCATAAGGACAAGTGAGTTCATCATGTATGTGTCATCGCAAGGTCTACAATAAGGCATGGAATCATCAACTAAGTTTGTAGACTCGAGTGGATTAGGTGGCCTATGGTCATTGGAAGGTCCTCTCTTTTGCCATCTATCATTTCCTCTATTTGGGAATCTCCCACCTTGATTTCTTTCCAATGCCACTAATCGATTTTGGATAGCATTCATTTGACTGGTGTGATTTGGCTCCATACTCTTGATGAGTTGGGTTAACTCAATAGGATCATGTGTAGTCTCTTCTTTGGCCTTGCCTTTGGAATCATTCGGTTTCGATGGCCCTCTATTGAAACTAGGAATTTTAGATTTTCTTGATTGCTTTCTGGCCCTTTCTATCTTCAAGGCTTCAGATTGAGCTACACTTAGATTCGTAGGCTCCTTCCTCCTCAACTCATAGGCAGTGTCAACCCCAAAAGCACCTAGATATGAGCATAAAATAAATTCATCAGGAGGTTTAACAGTAGCAGGCATGCTTTTTACTAATTCATTGAATCTTTTGTTAAACTCTTCCATGGTCTCATTCTCATTTTTCTTCATGTTGCTAATGGCATTGATCAAATGCCTATTTTCCTTCTTCTCTCCAAACTTATTTAAAAGTGCAGTTAGAATGGCTTGTAAAGAGTTATATGAGTTAGCAGGTTGCTCAGTGAGTCAGTCAAGAGCATCCTCTTCTAAAGATAAAACAATAAGCCTCATCTTAACATCCTCATAATTAGCAGTGTTACACCATTTAAAGATACAAATATTAAAGTTTTTCAGATGTGATGTAGCACTAATGGCATTGTTACCTTGAAAGGAAGGAAACTTTTCGATAGCCTTGTTAGGGATATTGTGAGGATAGCCATTTATGTTAGTGAAGTCACAAGGAGCAAAAAGATCATTCATGATGCTAGGCTCTACTTGTTCTTGAAAAAGCAAATGAATATTAGAAATAGCCTCTTGCCCAAGACTAGCGAGAGCTCTACTACGAGAAAGTCTATTCAACCTCTCATCAAAAACCCTTTCAGGATCAGGAGAGGGGCTAACTAGACCACTTGAATTTCTCCTAGTAGAGACTCTTGCAAAATTTGGATTGAGTGGAGTCGCCACTTGAGCAAGAATCTAAATCTAAAGTTCAAAATGCTAAAACCAAAAGGTTAGTCGATTTTGCCAAGGTACAAGAAGACTTGTCTCCGGCAACGACCCCAAAAGATGTTGACCGTGCCGCCTACACCTACCTACAAGTCAGTGAGAAAAGCCTTCAACCCCACAAGGTGTGGTTGGTGGTAGGGAACTTAGAGAAGGGGTTGTCACACTAATGCTGACTCTCTTCGTTTGAGCTATTTCCTAGGTTAGCTAAGGGGGTTGGTCCCTAATGAAAAGTTAAGTTAAAAGATTTGGGTTTCTAGGAGAGTGTTATAGTGAACATGGATTACTTTTAAGGATTTATGAGCAAATATGAAGTGAGCAACTTGAAATAACAATGCCAATCATTAATATGATTAAAAAAAACCATAAAACTAGTGCCTTATAAGGAATCTGCTCAACAATTTAAGGATATATTTGCTCAAAGTAAATTGCAATGCTCTCAAAAGAGAAAACAAAGTAACCTTGAAATGTAAATAAAAATTATTAGCACAAGATATGTAAGATACAAAATGCTTTTGAGATAATCAACTTTATAAATCAAAACATGTGAAACATATTTTGCCAAAACCCAAAAATTAGTAATTAACTTGGAAATGTAAAAGAAAGGAAGTGCTAAACCAAGACATCAATATGCAATTGGACTTGAAACATGAAAAGAAAACACTTGTTTGAAATGATTACAATACTTGCTTTTGGAATAGACTTTGCATATGAAAACTCAAACCATCAAGAGACAAGTAAAATAAATGTAATGGAAAGTGTTATTGGTTAATTTTATTAATTAGCTTTACAACAAGATTACAATTTAACTCTTCAATCCTCAGACCTCACCCTCGCCCAATAATATGGATCTCAAGTGAGGAGTCAATAGAAGAGTAGAGGATCCCTAAGATGTCTACTTCAACCAACTTATGTTGCAGGTAAAATTTTAATGAGGCTTGTGGCCTTCCTACACTAAAATGCCTAGATGAGATGCAAATTGTGTTAATTCCCCAAATTAAAATAATGATACAGACAAATGCTTCAAAGAGATTGATTTGCAATGCTTGAAAATGAAATTGTGTTCAACATAAATTGCAATTAGAACTTCAATTGGAGGAATAAAATTAGCTTACAAGTGTTGCATGTGATTCATCAATGAATTAAAATGTTACAAGTAATTTGCTTGAAAGTAAAATTTGTTTCAAATAGACAATGACAATAAATTGCTCCAATATTCAAGATAACAATGTAGCTTAAAATTGAAGCATGTATTCAAGTGCTCTTGAAACAATTTACCAAGGTAAATGGAAGCGAATCAATGTTTGTTAAGAATATAAAATGCTTGCATGTAAATGATGAATTGCCCAAAGTAAAGTGTAAGCTTGTAGCTCCAAGCAACAATGAGAAAAAAATGCAAGGCTCAAATGAAATTGTAACAAATTTTAACTTCATGAAATGTGATAGTGAGGTTGTGTTAATTCCCAGTTAAAGCATGCATGTAAGTGAATGAAGTATGAAAGCTTAAACCATGCAAATGTCAATCCACCCAAGAGAAGCCTTCCCCAATGGGGAGATAGGATACCATGGGAGAAATCCCAAGCTCCCACAAGCAAGTTAGATCTTTTATTAATATTACAATGAAAAGAGGGCCTTTTAAAGTTCTCAACTATACTTCAATGAGAGTCCTCACAATAATTGCTTGAAACGTGGACACTAGACCTCTTTTCTTGAGATACTAGTGACAAGATCTTATAAAACTTATGCAAGGGAAACGAAGTGTGAGTTTTCTCCAAATGTCCAGGCTTAAAGAGGAAAATGGGCAGCCCTCTAGTGAACTCGACTTGGCCAAAATAAGCCTTAAAAGGGCTCACAACATCCTTGGAAATCGAACCCCCAACACTTGCCAAAAGTCCTGCAAACACTTGTTAGATGTTTCGGGAAGTTGCTCGTCAAATTCCGCCACACAAGAGTTAGCAAACAATCCAAACAATGGCTGCAAAATAAGTTAAGTATTGATGGAAAAATCATCAAGATAAAATGTATACGTACAATTATAATTTACAAAAGGCTAAGCTAAAGAGTGAGAGTAATCTCTTGTCTTTGCTTAGCCATCTTCAAGCTCTTCGATAGCAAATGAAAGCAATGAAGTACAATGTTTTTTTTAAAAGAGATTTAAATTTAGAAGTTCTCGGCTTGTGTACAAGCTATGTGCCGAAATCCCTGCAAAACCACTTTGTAAGATAAGACTATGAAAGTTCAAAGAACAAATCAGAGCTTCTTTAAGAATGTACCAAGAGTGGGTTGGTCTCTTCAAAGACTTCCCCTCACGCTTGATTCTGTAATCCCAACAAGATGTTCCCTCTACAAAACTTCAATCAAGAATTAGTTCCATATAGATTTAGAAATAAACAATGATAAGAAACTCTAGAGATTAATTTAAAACCAACTAGAGCATTCTATACCTAGAGCATACTTCTAAATGAAATGTCAATGCAAGATAGCTCTACATTAACAAATCTACAAGAGCATATGGAAGCAAATTAGATGAAAGCATGACTAAAAGGAATTATACCAATGTTCAACAATTCATCACTCGAAAAGGAGGAACAGCTCATGAATGAAACCCCAAAGTCTTTATTGATATTTCTGAAAGTGTACAAGGCAGTGGCGCTTCCGGAAGAGCAATAGCTAGTAACAATATTATCAATGTGAGAGCCCATGGCTCTATTATATAGAGAGTTGGGAGCAAATCCCAATGAAGAATGACAATGACAAATGGCATTGAGTGACAATCCCAAAGAGAAATTTGAATTTGTTGAATGTAGCTCCAATGCCAAGTGTAAAAATCGAATTCTGGCAAATGGACATCATTTTCTTCTTCCCTTATGTGCCAAATTCGAATTTTATGGTGGAATGACAAGTGTATATCGGTAGTAACCCATGTGGAGACAATTTCCCGCAAAAATCTCCACCAAATATTCTCCCAAATCCTCTCAAATGTGCATTAACTTCACAAATTCGAATTTCCAAGCAGCTTTTTCATTTAATGCCAGCAATTTGATTTTATTTGAGCGCATGTCCTTTCCTTGATTTTAGGAGTCCACATCACCTTGGGACTTCACTTAACTCCCCCATAATTTTCTACGTCATTTCCACAACATTTAGCATGTGTGGATATTTATTTTTCTCCATTTATTTAATTTATGGCTTAATTAATTGCTAGATTTCCCACTAAACTTAGGAAAAGTGGGTTTTGAGGGTCCAAAACACATTATTAACCTCTCAAAGTGTGTCATAGTAGAAAGTTGAGGGTGAGGTTTAATTTTGATTACTTATACCCGGTACAACTTCTCTAGACTACACTTATTACAATTTAAATACAATTTTATTTGCAATTTTTGACTTGCGGAAAATCTAAAAAATTAAAAAAGGACTACCTAAACCTAATCAAATTCCACGAAATTTTTGTGTGATCTAGTATGGTAATATACATCAACTCTAGACACTAAGATGTGTCAGGGGCTCAACCTTCAAACCATTACCCCGGCTTTGGGGTAAAATGTGAGTGAAAAAACCTAGAAAATTATCCCCCTCTGAAAAAGAAGGGATAATTAACCAGATAAAAAAACACTCAAAGGTGTACTTGTTTTCTGATTGAGTCCGAACATCCTATGCCTGTTACAGACTCAAAATTGATCATTACTAGTATCACTTATTATAATTCCCCATAGGGTGTGGAATCTGGGTACAAGAAAGATGATAAGAAGATAGAAGTAGAGTTAAAAAACTCTGTTGATTGACGATATCTGATGGTACAAGTGTCCTCTGGATCATCCTTGGGCATGGAGTCTTCATATAATCATTAGGTGCCACTCCAGTGGTCAATAGTTCTCTTATATTGTCTCTGCCTCTTTGCCTCGTACTCACTGCCCGTCGCTGTTGATCACTGATTCAACTTTTCTTAGCAATCTCGCTCGAGCAAAATGAATGACTGATCACTCTAGTGTGTTCCCCAACTGACCCTCAACCCTCCTCTTATACTTTTCTTGTTGGTCCTTCAACGGTCGAGATTAAATCTCTAATCAATAACTAGATTAGATTTGGCTTGATCCATGACTTTTGGAACCTTCTAACCCATTTTTATATTAATACCCATTAATATTTTATTTTTCCTAAGTTTAAACTTAGAAACTCCATTAAAAATATTAATTATTTCAATATCTCCCAAACCGGGTACAATTTGTCCACACTGCTTTTGGGTCTTGGAGATCTCATTTGCTTTAGCCTTTCCACCAATTTTCATGGCTAGAGCACATTCGATGCTACCACAAATCAACATATCTCAGTCCATGAGTGATTGTGCCCCGAAGATATCTCAGAAGATTCTTGGCGGCAATCCAATGTATATGATGAGGTTCAACCATATATTGGTTCAATGTGTTAACTACAAAACATATGTTTGGACGGGAGTTCACCAAGAACATCAGTGTTCCTATGAGTTGACGATACTCATAAGCATTTCCCAATTGAGGTCCAACAACACTACCATCCCAAATCTTTCCAATATCTTCACAACATATTTTTCTTGAGAGAGGAAAATTTCACCTGGCTTTTGCCAGACCTCTAACCCTAGGAAATAGTGCATTGGTCCTAGGTCCTTCATTTCAAATCCAGAAGCTAACTCCCTCTTACGTTTGCGAATGAGAGAGTCTGCACTTCCATAAACTCCATGCTTGATTTTGTAGAGCCACTTATAGGTGACAACCGATTTGTCCTGGGGTCTAGGGACCACATCCCAGACATCATTCTTCATAATTGACTCATATTCTTCATTCATATCGTCATTCCATACTTGATGCTTCACGGCTTCTTCGAATGATGAAGGTTCATTTTAAATGATAGTGCTCATGGTGGTCAAATATCCTCGATACTTGTTCGACTTTTTGCTTTCACAGAAAGTCCCCCTTGGTGCAATGTGTCTCTTGACATCTTTGAGAGTCTCCCTAAGCCATGAGGGTCTCCTTTTGGAGGAAGAGGGCTCATGAGGAGGAGGATCAATAGGATCCATAGGTTCATGAACATCAGGCATCGTTTCGTCTTCTTTTGCACCTTGAATTCTAGTGCTAGTTTCTTTGTCCTTCCTTTGGATAGGAAGGTTGTTGATCTTCCTAAGGGCCATATCTTTGTCAAAGGTGACATCATAACTTATCTCAACTTCCTTTTGACCAGCTACATAAATTCTATATCCCTTAGAATTTTCACTGTAGCCCTCAAAGATTCCTTTCTTCCCAGATGCATCCAATTTGATTCTTTTCTCTTTCAGCACGTGAAAATATATAGGACTTCCAAAAATTCTAAAATGAGAGACATCAAGTTTCTTACCGGTGAATATTTCTTCGGGAGTCTTGCAGTCCAATGCTTGATGAGGGCATCGGTTTTGAACATACACGATGGTATTTGCAGCTTCAGCCCATAGGAACTTCAGAAGGCCTTGATCATGAAGCATGGTACGAACTGCTTCTACAATAGAGCGATTCTTCCTTTCAGCCACAACAATCTGCTTAGGAGTGTATGGCGTAGTAGTCTCCCTCTTAATGCCAGCTTCTACTATAGACCTAGAGCCTGATGTGCGGGCAGTCATTACTAAATTTACTATACCCTGTAGTCATCCCAAAGCCTATAAGGATGAGATTGAGAGGGCCATCAGGGAGCTATTGGCATTGAAGCACATTAGATCGAGTTCTAGTCCATTCACTTCTCCAGTCATGGTAGTGAAGAAGAAGGATGGGACTCTCCGCATGTGCATTGACTATAGGGCCCTCAACAAGAAGACACTAAAGAACAGGTATTCCATTCCGTGTATTGATGAGTTGATGGATGAACTTAGAAGAGCCAAGTACTTCTCTAAGATAGATTTTTGGTTTGGGTATCATTAGTTTTGGGTGAGGGAGCAGGATATTTCGAAGTCAGATTCGGGTGAGGGAGCAAGATATTTCGAAGATAACCTTCAAGTGTCATTATGGGCATTTTGAGTTCTTGGTCATGCCTTTTGTGTTGACCAGCGCACTTGCTATCTTTCAATCATGCATGAACCATGTGTTCAGAGGTCAGTTGAGGAAATTTGTACTAGTGTTCTTTGATGACATCTTGATTTACAACAGGACGTGGGAGGAGTACGTGCAACATCTAGAGATAGTGTTGTGTATATTGCAGGATAGCAGTTCTATGCCAAGATGTCCAAGTGGGAGTTTGGGTTGACAAAGATGCTCTACTTGGGGCTCATCATAGGTGCAGATGGGGTCAAGGTGCACGAGGAGAAGATTAGGGCCATTTGGGATTGGCCAGAGCCTAGAGATGTGACAATGCTGAGAGGATTCTTGAGCATCTGTACTTATTATCAGAAGTTCATTAAGGGCTTCTCATAGTTGGCAGCACCCTTTATTGATATGACTATGAAGGGGGCTTTTGCATGGACAGATGGGGCTCAGGCAGTATTCGATTGCCTCAAGGAGGTGATGAGTTGTTGCCTAGTATTAGCACTTTCGTATTTCACATAGCCTTTCACATTGGAGTGCAATACATCGGGTGAGGGGATTGGGGCTATCTTGTCCCAAGGAGGGCACCCGATTGCTTTTGAGAGGCGGAAGCTCCTACCATGTGAGAGGTCGTATTCCATATATGACAAGGAGATGTTGGCCATAATGCATGCATTGGCCAAGTTTAGAGAGGACTTGGTGGGCAACCGATTTCGGGTGAAGACGGATCACAACAGTCTTCGCCACTTCATGGGGCAACAGGGCTTCAATGATAGACAACAGAGATGGGTCAGCAAGGTGCAGGCTATGATTTCGATATTGAGTATGTGCGGGGAAAACACAATGTGGTGGCAGATGCACTATCTAGGAGACCTGCAGGACTTTCACACATGAGCATTTGCCATGATTAGAAGGCACAAGTATTAGTAGAATACTCTAAGGATTGACGGGCATGCGAGATCTTGGAGGGCAGCTATGTAGATGAGCGCTACAGGGTGATGAATGAGGTTATACCGTTATACACTACAAAGGGCGCATATTTTTGGTTTCGAGGTCCCAATTAAGGGAGCGCATCCTTTGTGCAACTCATGATTCTCCTTTGTCTGGACACTAGGGGTCTAAGAAGACCTATATGGTAGTGAGAGAGTGCTTCACCTAGAAGGGCCTCAAAGGGGATGTGTTGAGACATGTGCAGGAGTGTGACGCTTGTTAGAGGAACAAAGGGGAGTTGACCCATTTAGCAGGACTATTGTAGCCTCTTCCCATCCCTGAGGGGAAATGGGAGAGCATCTCTATGGGCTTCATCATCAGACTTCCCTCGGTACAAGGGAAGGATTGTATTTTTGCGGTGGCTGACCGACTGACCAAGTTTGCACATTTTTTTGCCATTCCGACACAATATTCAGCTTCACAAGTGGCAGAGTTGTTCTTTAAGAAGGTCTTTCACCTACACGGACTCCCTAAGACTATAGTTAGTGACCGAGATAGCCGATTCATGGGGGGATTTTGGTAGGAGCTTTTCAGGTTAGTTGGCATCGAGCTCACCCTGAGCACCAGTTATCATCCACAGACTGACGACCAGACAGAGAGGGTGAACCAATGGCTAGAGGGCTATCTTAGGAACTATGTGACAGGGCAACAGAGGTCTTGGATTCGATGGCTGCATTCGGGAGAGTATTGTTACAACACAACACATCATATCTCCATTGGTATGACTCCTTTCCATGCTTTAGATGGTTATGATGCTGTCTTTTGCTGATATTGTATTTGGAGACAGTTGGGCCCCAAAGGCCAAAGATTGGATCCTAGAGAGCCAAGATATCCTCAAGGCTCTTAAGGATAACTTATAGACAACTCAAAATCAACAAAAGATGTATGTTGATAGGCATCGAGTGGAGAGGCATTTTGAGGAAGGGGACTTTGTGTACCTTCGATTGCAGCCATACCGACAGTCCACTCTGAAGCAGAAGGGGGGCGAAAAGCTGCAACCAAGATTTTTTGGACCTTACAGGATGATCAAGAGGGTTGGAGAGGTGGCTTACAAGTTGGAGCTACCACCAGGGAGCAGGATCCACAATATTTTCCATGTTTCATGCCTCAAGAAGTTGTTGGGGCAAGAGGTTATAGCAGTTGTGGAGTTGCCTCCACTTGATGATGAGGGGCACCTAGTTTTAGAACCAGAGGCCATTTTGGAGACTAGGGAAAGGAAGCTCAGAAGTAGGATAATCAGAGAATACTTGGTGCGTTTGAAGAGCTTACCAAATGAGGATGCTACTTGGGAGGGTGAGCACATACTTGAGCATCCAACGTTGAATTTGCTTGGGGACAAGCAACATTTGGGAGGGAAGGACTGTAATGTCCCTTCCTAAATTAATTTGGAATATAATTGATCACTACATTTTAGGGCCAATTTTGGAGGTGATGGGGCCTATTCAATTTTATTAGGAGGCTTAGACTTTAGTAGAAGTTATTTTGGTATGGTTAAGTTACACATGGGGGCCACCCACACTAGGAAAATACGCATCCCTAGTTCAAATTGCATGAGAGGGGAAGTCGATGGTTAAGTGAGGGGGCCCACGATGGAGGGAAAATGGAGGGAAAAGTGCTCCACGAAATTTATAAAAGGAAGGCAACTCTCCTCATTTCATCATCTTTGGCATATTGAATTTCTCTTTGGTTGCTCGAGCTGCTTAGCTGAATCACTTATTGTTTAGTAAGAGTTCTCCAAGCGGAGAGCTCACCCTTTCTTTGGGGGACTTCGAGTGCCACCCTAGAGAGGTTCATCTACATTCTTTCAGAGGAGGTTTTCATTGTGATTTCTAGCAGTTGCATCCATCATCTCCAGGTGGTGCATATTTCTGGAGGACACAGTGAAGGGAGGCCGAGTTGTGATTGTGGCATCTTCTAGAGGAGTTTTTGCCGAGAGAAATTCTGGAAAGGAGGCATAGGTGTTTGGTTGCCATTTTGGTGAGTTTTGTGTGAAAATACGGAAATTCTAAATCCTACTGCAACAATTGATAATATTTCTTCTATTTGTTAATTTACTGAAACAAATTATTTGCAGTTGTCTACGACAAATATCAAAATACATACACTGTAGTCTTCACAAATCAATTACCGCAGAAAATAAATGTAAGGAAAAATACTAGCACAACAATAACACATTATGACAATTATTTTTGGACAATTGTGTAATGACTCATTTCGATCTATAAGCAAAAGAGTATTAGCATCCATACGATGTATGCATATGATAGTTACATATGCATACATCACATGCCTTGCACTAGTATACTTATTAAATAATTAGGAAAAATGTTTAAATGAATGAAAAGGGGCAATATACCTAAATTATTGAGAAGAGAGATATTACCTACAATTCGACACTCAAAATATACATATTAAATACTTCGTACTTATAAGGTTGTTAAATAAAATTTACAATTCCAATCCTTATAATGTAAATATTGATCACTATAGAGTTAAAGTTATAAGTTAATTATTGTTAATATATATA
>APFE031755700.1:29759-41594 GCA_000404065.3 Pinus taeda | reverse complement strand
CCTGTGGAGACACCTTCAGGCGTTTTCTTCCCCAATACTCTGTGAATAGTTCTATTCTGGATATACACCGCTGTGTTGCATGCCTCTGCCCATAAGAATCTAGGCAAGTCCTGGTCATATAACATAGCCTTTGCTGGCCCAACAATTGTTCTATTCTTCTGCTCTGCTACTCCAGTCTACTTTGGATTATATGGAGCTGTCCACTCCCTTTTGATGCCCTCCTTTGCGCAGAAATCTGTGAAGTTTTTATCCGTATATTCTCCACCATTATCTTTTTCCCTGTCATGTTTTCTATGAGGGCCTTAAACTCTCTAAACCGATCAAAGACCTCATCCTTGGTCTTTAAGGAATAGATCCAGGTTTTTCTAGAGTGATCATTAGTAAAGGTGACAAAGTACTCGCCACTGCTAAGAGCTTTTGTGGACATCATGTTGAAGTTTCTAATTTTACTTAGCTAGAAACCCTCCATGCACTTTATCTGATTTATTCCTACCTACTTGTTATTTTCCTTAACAAGTTGTTTACAATTTAAATGCTGAAAATAAACACTAGTGCATGCTCAACATATTACAGATCAGCAACTAAAAAGAAACAGAAACAAACACACCATATGACACCATTATTTTTGGACTATTGTCCTTGAAAAAACCCAATGTGGGAAAACCGGTGCAACTATCTGAGGGTTTTCTTATTAAGCAATATTAGAGTACAATCTGGGTGCCAAAACTGGCCTAGCCAACAAAGAATTTTCTTAGCAGTAATACCTCTCTGTTTCTGACAAATCTACTGGATGAAACCACGGATAATCCTTTCGACAGCTACTCAGTACCAATCTGCCCTAGAAACCCCAACGTATGCCCAATCTGGACTGCGTTAGCCTCTCGCAGCCTAGTGCTAGCCATGTGTCAGCCTATCTTGGCCTACGTCAACCCCAGGAGGCCTTGCGTTAGCTCTCTGGTGCTCTGCGTCAGCTATGCTGGCCTCTCTGGTGCTCTGCGCAACACTTAGCTGCCTCTGCGTGGCCTTGTGTGAGCATTGACTGCTCTTGTGTCACTCTCTCTAGTTGCTCTGCTGCTTTCTCGGCACTATCTCTGCCTCTCTCTCTATACTCAATGCCCCTCAGCTGCTCTCCCGATCACTGATACTATCTCTCTTAGCAAACCCCGCTCTAGAAAATAGAATGACTGATCACTATGGTATATTCTCCAAGTGACTCTCAAGCCTCCTCTTATACTTTTCTTGTTGGCATATCAACGACCGAGATTAAGTCCCTAATCAACGACTAAGATTAGATCTGGCTTGATCAATGCCTTTTGGACCATTCTAACACAGATTCATATTAATACACATTAATATTTTATTTTCCCTAAGTTTAGACTTAGGGACTCCATTAAAAATATTAATTATTTCAATATCTCCGATCTGTTTAGAATCTGCCGAAACCCTTTCTAGGTATTGGAGATCTCATGTGCTCCAACCTCTCCACCAAATTTCGTGGCTAGAGCACATCGGATGCTACCCCAAATCAACATATCAAGCCACAAATATCTGAGTGTATCAATCCCAACACGCCTCTTTCTCTGTTGTGACTTATTAGAAAAACTGTTTTAGTGTATTTCCCTAGTACGCATCCTCTGCATACATCATCATGCTCAGTATTGAGGACTGGAGCTCCTGTAATAGTCTCTCTAAGCATCCTCAGTGCTCCATGGTGTAAGTGTCCCATTCGCCTGTGCCATAGTTCATTCAGTTCCTTTTCACCATTATGATTACTGCCTATCAGTGCCATTAGAGATTCGAGTTGCAGTCTACACAATTTGTTGCTTCGAGCTCCAATTTGTCTCTTCTTTTTCCAGCTGGGATGTTTGACATACACCTTCCTTCCAATGAAGTATACATCGTACCCCTTGTCTTGTAATTGGGACATTGAAACCATATTCATTCCTAACCTCGGCACATGCAACACATTAGTGGCTCTTATGCTGGTTCCTGCTTCCGTCTGAAACGCTATGGTGCCTCTCCCTACTGGAGTACACTTTGTTTTGTTTCCCATAGTGTTCTGGAAGTCCATTTGCTCTTCTTGATAGCTGGAGAAGTACTCTTGTACTCCAGTCATTTGAGCTGAAGCCTTGCTATCAATATACCAAACACCTGCTGATGCTGAATTTGACAAACATGTGAATTCTTCTTCCAATCTGGAAGATGATACATCTTGACTATCCATGTTGTTCTGTGCTATTCTCCTTCCCAACATGTACTTACTACTGCAAGACATTGCGTTTTAGCTGGAGATCTAAAAGAACCACAGTTCCTCCCTCTGCCTTTGACAACCCTTCGATCTGGAGATTGATTCTTTGCCAACTCACTCAGAGAATTAACTCTCCCTCGAAAACTTGCCTGCCTAGCCCAAGGAATGCGCAGCCTTCTGGGGACTTCGAGCAGCTGCTTACGCATTGCTACGTTGCTCCCTTTTTCTTTTACACTATATCTCTCCTGCCTCCTATCGATGCTCTGATACCATGTGAAAATCTGGAAATTCCAAATCCTACTGCAGCCACTGATATTATTTCTTCTATTTGTTAATTTACTGAAACAAATTATTTACAGTTGTCTACAACAAATATCAAAATACATACACTGCAGTCTTCACAAATTAATTACTGCAGAAAATAAATGTAAGGAAAATACTAGTACAACAATAACACATTAACACAATTATTTTTGGACAATTGTCCCTGACAAAACGCAATGTGGGAAAACCGGTGCAACAGATGAGGGTCTTTTATTATTCTTCAGCAAAATCTCATGTACAATCTATGGATAACAGCGTAGAAGAAGAATCATTGAGAGAAATTTTACAAACAAATTTCTCCACTCCACAGTGAATTTTTGATACCTAAGAGGACCTACTTCCCTCACTCTAGCCCCACTGCGTCACCCTTTGCGTAGTGATTGTGTTGTCCCTGTGTCACTACCTCTGCGTGGGTGATCTGTGTCCATCTTTTGCGCTGCCTCTTCCTGCCATTTCTTGCACTATCAACTATTGCTGATACCCTCTCTCTCTCACTTGCAACTCACCCTCCGATTCAATTTCCTCTTGCCAAACTTTAGCCAATGAGAAAATCGATCTATTTGGGCAGCTAAGCATCTGCGTGGTGTGTTTTTCAAATGCTCATTGAAGTCCTTATAATCTTCTCGTTGAATAATGAAAGACCCATATTAAATTCTAATCAATGGCTCAGTTTATATTGACTCGATCTTCGTCTTTTTCTAGAAGATTCACACCCAGTTTTATTAATACCCTTTAATTATTTTGATTTCCTAAGTTTAGACTTGTGCATCCATTAAAAATAATTAATTATTTTAATAAAGCTGTCTCTGGGTGGAATTTCCCAAAACGATTTCTGGGTATTCTGGAATATATGTGTCCTAGCCTCCCTGCAAATTTTGAAGCTTAGAGCAGATCAAATGCTACCATAAATCAACATTTTGGAGTTGGAGGAGAGAGCTCCTATTTAGCGTGATTTTCACACTTCTTGGGCTAGCGCAGAGGAAGAATCTTGTGCACACGTGGGAGATGGAGTCTCAACTATTGAAGCTGGTCTTTGTCGGGAGAGTCAAGGGAAGCACATTTGGAGGAGATTGCTAATTTTCTAGAGCCTTAGAGGAGGATTTTGTAGGTGTCTTTGCAGGCCATGTGCTTCAGCAGTCTTGGAGGGCGTAGGGCCTTTTAGAGGTCGATTTTGGGAGGTCAAAACTAGACCAAACCATTTTTGGGTTTTGGTCAAGGAGCTTGGGGTTAATTTTGCAGCGTTTTCTAAGCACCGGAGGTGGGGCTTCTAGCAATTCCTTTGCAGCCAGCAGGTCAGTTTTGTGGGCAGCGCAAAGCATTAGAGGAGCAATCATTATCAACATTTGAGATTGTTGTCTTATCACTTGGGTTCCGTCACACTTGCCATTGAGGCAAGCCTAGGTGCATTTTACATACTATTGTGCTTGCTCCATTGGATTAATAAAATGGTTTAGGTCATTCTTATTTCTGGAGTTTTTATGAGTATTTGTTGAATGTTTAGAATTTCTGTGTTGTAAATCGATTTTGTTTATATATCATTGTTTATCCAAGTTTGGAACATTACAACATCAGGGTGCCACTATGTGTTGATGTTTAGATCCCGAAGTAGGGAGGGTTGCGTTGGTCATAGAGCTCTTACCTCGGATACACTCTTGGATACTTGGGTTGATGGTTAGCAAGCTTGATGGTACCTAGAGAGGCTGAAAGCTTTAGTCCATCTTAGTCCCACCTGGATAGATTGCCCTGGTCAGGAATCTAGTCCATGGCATTGCGGTGCCTAAACTCTTCATAGTTCATATGTCTTGAGATCTTCCTTGTACTTGTGTATGTTATTATGAATACCTCCTCTTGTTAAAAGGGAGTGTTGAAGAATGTAACTAGGTTCGGTCTTCATAAATGTATTTGAGTCATTATGTAATGTACATATCAAAATATTTTTATTTATTTATTTATTATTATTGCTACAATGACTTATTAAAGCATGGGTTTCATGCTTGGGTCATCTTTTATTAGTCAGAGTCCCCATTGTGGACTCCTAGGATATATATTGAGTCATTAGAGTCATTGTACATTTTATGAGACCCTTCTTGGGCTTTTAAATCATGTAAAACATTTTATTATTGAGTCAAATAAGGTATTTGACACCTCCACACCAAGTCGGCCTCAAAGAGATCAAATCAGCCTCAAACTGGGCAATTCGACCTTATCTAAAGCCTATATATACAAGCAATTTGAATTCATTTGGAGTCATCTCTCTTACAAGTTCGATATCCAAGTGAAGGAGGTAGAAAAAATGTGAAATTCCAAGAAAAGAAGTGTTGGAAGGATCAAGGTCGAAGGTTTTGGGCTATCTCTTTCTCTCTTATGCGAAGTTACTGGGCCAGTTGCTGGATCAAAGTTTTATTGCTGGAAGGGTTGAAACTCTAAAAGGGCTGGGTCAAAGATTCTGCCGCGGGAAGGTCGAAATTCTAGATTTGCTAGGTCGAAGTGTTGCTACTACAAGGTCAAAGATCTAGGTCGAAGTTGTTGGAAGGAGAGGCTGCCTTGGTGGTTGGAGGAGGTCTGTGTCTAGGTTGAAAAGTCTTGGATTATCTCAAGAAAACTATTGAAGGAAGATATTTTGATTGGGTTTTCCTATTGATAGGGGTTTTTCCCTAACATAGTGCCTACATCTGGTGTCTCATGTTTTTGTGATCTTCATACACACATAATTTGGTAATTGCTTGATGAAAGATAATATAACAAAGAAGTAAAAGAAGCCAACTTAATTCATAAGTAATTATCAAGAAAGAGAAATCTAACCCTAACTCTACTAGCATTGATTTCTCAACAGAAAGAAGAATAAGAGATGCTCCAAGTGATTATGAAGAAGATTATCGTCATCAAAAGAAGTAAAAATTCTCCAGGTATGAAAGCAATGTTGTGAATAAATTGTAATATATTCTTATTTCTGCCCTTACTTGTTCATCTCCTTCAGATTCATGGGATAGTTGGTTGGTTGTTAGTGGGGCCACTCATCACTTCTCTGGTGACTCACTCCACTCTTTAGGCTTGGAAAATCCCAAACCTAGAGGGGAATCACTATACTAATCCTAAGCCTATTGTTCGTATAAAGAAATAAAATACCTAGGACTAGCATGCTAAACTCAATTAACTTGGCCAAAGGTCTCAAGGGCAAAGAAACTTATCAAAGATGAGGCCCCTAACCCAAATGGCTTTGCTAGTGCAATTTTGAATTTAGTCAAATGAAATATGACATGTGTGTTGGAGTTTCTAAGTGAATATCAAATTGGTGGAAGGATCACATAGATTAAACTTGGCAAAAGAGTGTTCAATGCAAATAATCAATTTGAGTCCATTCTTAATGCTTGCAACAGAATATGATTATACCAAACTCAAGATTTTGTTATATGGAGATTAAGTCACCTTAGGTAAAATATATCTCATGAACCGGACTTATGAAATATTGAAAATACTATTCATCGGTTTATTCTATAATAGAAATAAACTCAAAGAATTACACCCATAGATGCAAGGAGTTGCGGAAATGACCTGTCAATTATCCATAGAGTGCTATCATATAAATGTAAAACCATCGTCCATGAAAAGGTTACAAATATGAATTCAAAATTTGGGAGTGTTAGTTGACGAAGCACAAACTTAAATACTTTGAAATGTTATGTGTAATAACATATCGTAGGGAGAAACTATCAATTACAACGAAGGATGGCAATATAGATTATTAGCTCATGAATCTTGTGCATTTGCATTTGAAAAATAAATAGCACAATTTCAAGGGTATTACATCCACAGATTTATTGTTTGAATGCATTAAGTTATCACAAACTTATTAAACTAGATCATATTTATTGTAATCACCATTGTTGGAAATACTAAGAGGGGGGTTAATCAATATTTCTCTTCAAATAGTTAATTTTAATGTCACAGAGCATTAGTTATCATTAGCATCAGATAAGCATACACATTCATTCATCAACACCAGAGATTTTTAGGTGGAAACCCTTATGGGAGAAAAACCACTGAACGCTTCTTAATTTTTGTCTTCAATAATTTACATTAGTAGCAAGATCCATCTTCCAATAATTTCAGCATCAATTGAAGGAGGCTCCAACCCCTTGGTTTATAGGCTCCAACCTGAAGGATGCTCCAACGCCTTGGTTTGCCGGCTCCAACTGGAAGGACACTCCAACGCCCTAATTTGACAGCGCCAACTGGAAGGACACTCCAATGCCCTAGTTTGCCAACTCCAACTGGGAGAACACTGCAACGTCCTATGCAAGCTCCAACCCGCCCTAGCTCTATGTTGCCACCCTGAAGTGTTCCTAGTCTCCAACTTGAAGGAGACCCCACTCTCCTGCCTTTCACTACCTTACCACCCTGCTCTACAAGCTACCACTTGCCTTTAAGACTCCAACCTTCGGCTCACCACAACGGACCAAGTTTCAAAATTTTCACACTGAATCCACCTATGCTCAAAATCAATACAAAACAACCTATAATACAATCTATGGTCAATCAAATCTATTTTTGGTCAATTTGTACATCAAACCCTAGCTTGAATCAAATCTACTTCTGCAACAAATCTCTGATCAATAAACAATTATGCTTATTAGACCATCAAACCCTCCCATATACATCCATGCACTCAATGACATCAAATCAGTTGATGGAACACAATAATAATCAACCATTCACTGTTTACATAATCAGTCTCAATACCGTGTGCATCCAATAGAAAACCATAATGATATTTGATCAACCCTAGTAGCCAATCTCAACATTGTTCATCATCAAGCCTTATCATATTGACTAATTCATTGACATCATTAACTAGCAACAACAAAAATTTCCTCTGTAACAAGCGATACTCAATGATTAGAAATGCCCATCATGTAAACCTTTACACAAATTCTCACTCCACTCGTCTCTATGTAATATTCCTAATGGAAAATTTATTTTAAAACTTTAAATTCCTTTCAATATATAATTTTTTAATAATTTTTTTGATAAGTATATAATTATTTTTTTCTATAATTTTTTTCTATGTGTTTGTTTGTTTTGTTTTGTTTTTTTTTTTAAAATTAAATGGTCAAAGGCCTAAATGGTGAAACCACCAGAACGTAGAACCTCCTATTATGTAGCGAAACACGTGATCACAACGACGCTAACGCTGACGGAGAGTTGATGGCCAAATGTCAGGATCAACCAACGTGGCTCTGATACCAATGTAACGAACATTGTTCGTATACACAGTTGAATACTCAAAATGTCTGGTATATAAGAATGTCCATCATGGGACAGATAATATATTATATAAAAATATTTGAATACAAGTGAGATGATGATTGTTACAAATGAGGGCTCACTTATATACCTAGGCAGGTGCCCCTTCATGAACGGTCTTGTCCTAATAGACATGCTTATTCTCTACTAATCACTAGTTAATGATCACTAATTAATCATTATTATGAATACTATTATTCATTATATTTACATTATTTACACACACACACACATATATTTTATTCATAACAAACAAAGTTCATATACACAATTGAATACTTAGAGTGAGCTTAAATGTACAACTTGGGCTTGCCAAGCAAGTTATGAAAAACCTTGATGATAGATCTTGAACCTAGATGGGAAAATGACCCGGAACAAGAAATGCACATTACCTAGAAATAATCTGCTATTAGTTGATGGCTGAAATGATGTCCTCAGGGCTGAATACTCCTCATAATGCTCTGAAATTTTAGCTCCGAACTTCTCTCACAAAACCCACAAAAACCTAGCAATAGTTTGGGATGAATCTAGGTGATGAAAAAGAAGTGGCTCTTTGGCTAACTATATGCCCTACTGAAATTCTGCCTTGTATACTACACAAAATTTTGAAACTTCAACTATGGCCTCTCCTCCAAATACCCACAAAAACCCAAAAAGGGTTTGGCGCCCCTCCAAGCAAAGAGAGAGCCCACCAACAAGTGCATACAACCCAACTGATCGGCTAAGCGTGCTTCTGTGAGGAAATCCACTGGCTGGAGAAGCCCTTCACTTCCCAGTTCAAGGACCCCTCTCCAATCAGAAAATTAGCCTTTTAAGCCCCAACTCCTAGACTCCTTGCCTCCCCCGACAATCCTACTCTAATGCATGCGCAACCTCTGCGTAGGAAACCTCACACACTGCCAAAGGAAGGGGAAAGTTGGCCCTCAGGAAAGCCCCAAACTACCACAACAAAATGCCACTAAATCTCCAACTCCAAAAGGGGGAAATCCTCCTACAAAGTTTGCCATACGAGCTCCTCTCCAACTTGTGCAAATGGCTAAGTCAACCCCCCTTTTCTGCGCCCTAGAAATGCATACTACTGATCCAATCTGCTATCAATGAAGCTTCATAGTAGCTCTGAAGTACACTCCTGCAATCTCCAACTAGGGAGGCACTCGTAGTCCTTCGAAATCGGCTTGGGCAACACTTTGGTCCTTGTGCTAAACAACTCCAAGAGAGTATGAAATGTGAAGTGTAATAGTCAAAGACGATCAACAAATGAATCCATCCACCTTTTATAATTTCTTTCCATGGTTTCTAGACTTTTTTAATATTATTTTATTGGTGGGGACCTGTTGTCACACAAATTGTCACGACAACGCTCAGACCGGGGGCTGTCATCCTGATCCCCGATCTCTCCGTTTAAGCTTGTCTCCCATGGCTAAGGGGGGTAGATCCTATAGGAAAATGGATGACCAACTGTGAACCAGTTGGGCTGGGAGACACGAAGGGAAACCATAACTAAATTGATTTTGTTAAATTAATAGACTAGTGCCTTATGTTTAAATGATTATTTATCAAATGCTGCGGAAATATGAACCATGCAAAACAATCGTTTACAATCAAATAACTCAAACAAAGATTAAATTTTATCAAATGCGAGAAAATGCTTAATGGCTTAATGATACTCCAGCAATTAAAATTTCGAAAGATAAAGTGTGTTAAACAACCATGTAAAATGCTAACCAGAGATTACATTCATGTAGTTAATCTTCAGATGAACATTAAAGCATGTTAAATATTAATTCCCACATCGAAATTTTAGCCTCAGCAGAAAAGATAAAACCCTAAAAATTCCCGAGCCAAGACTAAAATTGGCAAAAAGTTTCCCAAAATATTTTTGATATTTTTCAGATAAAACAAAAAATAAACTAAATGAAACTTTTAAATTCAAAAAATCTAAATAATATTAAAATCTAAACTATAAGGAAAGAAATTCTTTATGCTTTTTAAAGGTTTTACAATTTTAATGATTTTTTTGTTGTTTTTTATATATATATAATATTTTTTAAAGCTAAGATAAAACAAAAGTCTTAATATGAACTAAACTAAAAAAACTAAAATAAAGTTTGAAAGTATTTAAGGTCTAAACTAAATCTAAATTTTAAATCAAAACTTTCTTATTAAAATCAAAACTGAAAGATCTTTGAACTATGATAAAAATCAAAATCTAATAATACTAAAACTAAACTAAACTATACGCTAGATAAAAAGAAAAAATTAAAACGTAACCTATGCTAAAGTTAAACAGTTAACAAAATATGATCACTAACTAAATACATTTCAAAACCTGAAATCGAAGTCGCACTTATGCCTTACTGCCTACGCATAAAAAAAAAGAAACCTAACCTGTGATACAAAAATCGAATAATTTCACCTACGCTATCTCATTTCATCGCCTTTTTTTTTTTGTGCGTGGGTGTGTGCAAGTTGGTGGTCGACGTGCTCGACGGGCAGAGGAACTCGACGGATTGCTTTTCTTCGTGCAGGTAGACAGGCTGAAGCTGCTGCGTTATGATGCTCAACGTGGAAGCTTGGGCTTGCAGAGACGAATCTGCAGAACGCAGGTTTGAAAGGGCGGACGAGAGGTAGCAACGTGCTGGTGTGGGAGAGAAACCAGGTGCAACGGACGCGGATTCAGGCAAAGTTCATGGCTGCATGGAGTCTTGAAGGAGATGGCGCCTTTGAGAGGAATGGCCAGCGGATGGGGAGAAGGGATGCAGGCAGAGGTGGACGTGGGAGAAAGATATCAAGGGTGCAGGAGATGTTTGACTAAGGGTGAGAATGGAACATGCAGAAATTTGGAGAAGAGAGGTAACAGCGTATGGTTGAGTGGATACAACCGCAGGGGTGGATAGAAACGTTTGTATATGGCTGCATTTACAGGTTAGGGAGGACGGATTGCAGATTTGGGGCAGTGGATTGATGAAGAGGATGCGTTTGCTGATGAGAGAGCTGGCCTGAAGCAGCGTTGAAGATTTGACAGATATGATGGCAGCAGGATGTTTTCCACACAGACTTTGAAAAGAGATTGATGGCAGGGGAACGATGATGAAGAGGGAACAACCCTGAAACTATTTCTCAAAACCCTGTACCTGCAACCTGCAAAAGAAAAGAAAATCCAAAAAATAATATGCGTAAAAATCGAAACTAATACCCAAGATCAGCTAAACAATTACAACATTTACAACTTTTCGACTCTTAAACAACCAAATTTATCAATAATCAACAATAGCAATTTTTTTTTAGATTTGCTATAAGATGCTTTAGGAAAAACTCTCATGCAACTCATAAATAAACTCTAAATGATAAACCCAAAATCAAAATTGGCTGGGCTCTACAAGAGAGTGCTTTGCGGGAGTTGGCTGGTTCAGCCGAGAACTTCTCCAAACGCCCATTGATTTTCTCAACAAGGTTTTCCTGCACAGTTCACTTCAACCATCAATAAAGAGAGAAAAATAGTACTAGATCCCGATATAGTGGAGATACTTGCCATTATTTCAGAAATTCTAATACCATTAAAACCCTAGCAAGTGAACAAGATACCTGTGTTCAACAATACTCTATATTAAGCTATTACTAATGGCTGAAAGCAAAATTATGCAGAAAATAAAACAGCTCACAACACTTCAGGAGAGTAACACCAGCAAGATTTCAACCCCAAAGTCTTTCTTTATTAGCACCAGAAAAAAGTTTACAGTAGAGCTTTTTTTAGCACAAGACTCATAGATCCAGTGATCTCAAATGACCCCTAGCACCCTATTTAAAAGAAAAATTCCCAACGGCTAGTTCGAGTGATCCACGTCAAAATGATCTCAACCGTCGATGAGGATCAAGATATCTCTTAATCTCATCCATCGAATTTTTTAATGCATTAAAAAATTGAAATTCTGCATTTATTTACTCAAAAATATTATTAT
>APFE031755700.1:2769-28555 GCA_000404065.3 Pinus taeda | reverse complement strand
TTATGTTTTCCTGGTTTTTCATTTTTGCGATCCCAAAGAAGTACCATATCTCCCACCTGCAAAGATCTAGATCGAGAGAATTTATCAAAGCTTTTCTTAATGTTAGATTGATTTTTACATATAGCATCAAAAGCTGTCCTACAAGCTTCATCTAACTCCACAATTTGATCTATTCTATTCTGAATAACATCCTTATTAGTAGAAAAATTCTAAAGGAGCTGATAAGCTGGCAATTTCAGGTGCACAGGTAAGGTTACATCCAAGCCATAAACTAATTCAAAGGGAGATTTACAAGTAGCTTTCTTCTTAGTGATTCTATTTGCCCACAAAGCATACTTGATTTTGCTATCCCATGATCTCTTATTATCTCCTGCTATCTTCTTAATAATGGTTATGAGATTCTTGTTACTTGATTCAGCCAGACCATTACCCCGAGGATAGTAATTTGACGAATGAGATAAGGCAATGCCATACTTGAAACAAAAAGATGAAAACTCTGAGGAACTAAAAGCTTTGGCATTGTCAGTAGTGATCTTAGTAGGGACACCAAATCTAGTAATGATATTATTTTCAATGAAATCCATAATAACCTTTTCAGTGGCATTCTTAGCAGGAATGGCTTCAATCCATTCAGTGAAATAATCAGTAGCAGTCAAAATCCATGAGTAGCCATTGCTAGAATTTTCATGGAAGTTCCCTATGAAGTCCAGACCCCAATGCTGAAAAGGTGCCTCTACAATGACAGGTTGTAGGGGCAGGGCAACAAGCTTTTGTTTTCCGGTGAAAAGTTGACAGGCTTGACAAGTTCTGACAAACTTATGCACATTAGAAAAAATTGAAGGCCAATAATAACCAGCTCTCAGGGTTTTGTCGGTGGTAGTTCTAGCAGCATAATGACCACCACAAAATCCTGAATGAAACTCAGAGATTAATTTCTTGGACTCAATTTCATCAACACACCTAAGCACTATGCCCTCAGGATTTCTCCATCCAAGGCCATCCTTCATAAAGCAATACTTAGTGGCTTTTACTCTAAGAGCCCTCCTCTTATGAGCAACCAAATGGTTAGGACATGCAAGATTCATCAAGTAGTAAACTATGTCCTTGTACCACTCATGCTCTCCTAATCTTTGCAACTCCAGTGAAGATAGATAGCTAAGACAAAACAAACCAAGGGTCTTTTCGCTACCTTCAGTCAGTATCTGAGCCAAACCTTGGCCTTTGACTAGCTTGGTGGGTCTGATCTCTAAATCATATTCTTGTATTTTAGTAACCCACCTAGCGCGAGTCCCTAAGTAGTCAGTTTGAGTTAATATATCTTTAACAGCAGAATGTGGGACGAAAGCAATGATTTTAGAGTAACCCACATAAGTTTTGAAGTGCTTAAGAGACTTGAGCAGGGCATAAGCTTGCTTTTCCATGGTATTGTACTTCAATTCAGAATTTTGAAGTGCTCTACTCATGAAAGCAATAGGCTGCTCATGACCATCTTTATTCTTTTGTAACAGGACACCAGCAATGGTATCTTCGGAAGCGAAAGAAAAAATCATGAAATCCTTGGAATAATCGGGACTAACTAAGACAAGAGCTCTTGCAATAGCGCATTTGATTTTCTTGAAAAGCCTTTTTGTCGTCTTCTTGCCAAACAAATTTTGCATCTTTCTTTAGAAGACTTTGAATAGGCTTAGCTATTTCTGCGTAATTTGGAATAAACCTTCTAATAAAATTTGTCTTTCCGAGGAAAGACTGAAGGGATTTGAGATTATGAGGAAGGGGAATCTTTTGGATTGCTTCAATTCTTTTAGGATCAATCTTGATTCCATACTTCGAAATGATATGGCCAAGTAATTTCCCTTCTGTTACTCCAAAAACAAACTTAGCTGGATTCAAAGAAATCCCGTATTCTCTACATCTATCGAAAACTTGCCTAAGATGATTTACATGACTGATACCATCTTTAGAAAAAACAGTAAGATCATCTTGATAAATCTCAATAAATTTCCCGATTAACCCCTTGAAGGCATAATCCATAGCCCTTTGGAATGTAGCCCCAGCGTTGGTTAACCCAAACGACATTCTTATGTATTCAAAGGTACCCCATGGTATGGTGAACGTGGTTTTGTGACGATCTTCCTTTTTAACCCATACCTGAGTATACTTAGAAAATCCATCTAGCAATGACATCATTCCAGAACCTGTTACTCGTTGCAACAAAGTCTCCATGTTTGGCAAAGGGTAATTATCTTTTTTTGCATGCTAGATTAAGATTTCGAAAATCAACACAAAGCCTTATCGTATCGTTCTTTTTCCTAACAATCACCAGATTTGAACACCATGTCGAATCCCTTGTTTGAGTGATAATTCCTGCCGCAAGCATTTTTGAAAGCTCTTTCTGAACCAAAGGGGCTAATTTAGGATTAATCTACCTAAGCTTTTGGCGAAAGGGTTTAGCATTTTCATTTTTTAAGGGGATAGTATGTTCCATGACATCTTCCTTATAGCCTTTTAATTCATCATAAGAGAATGCTAAAACATCTCGATATTCGTGAAGTAAATTAGTTAACTTTTTTCTTTCCCCCACAGTAGTACCTTTACCAATTTTAACAATCTTTGGGTTTGCAGGAGTACCAATGTTTATCTCGAGATATTCGCTTAGGTCCATTTTATTTTCCTCTCTCAACTTTGTGGCATCATGACGATCAAAGTGTTGCTCTAAGGCAACCACATTCCTAGGAGTAGGATTTATGATATGCTTATGATTGAGAGATCCATCCTCTTCAGAATCCATCTGAAAATCTTCAAACTCATCCAGACTATCAAGAAAACGAATCACTTGCTTTTCATCATTAAAGACTTGTCAATGTTCTGAGTTATCTGGAACAGACAGTCTAAATATTCTTCCATTTTGATCTTATCCTTAATTAGCTCATCAGAAAACTGGAAAGTAGTAGCAGCTACGGCAAGTTCGTCCGCCAAACTATTATGCTCTCTTGGGATAGCTTCAAGGTCAAGGGAATGAAAGTGCTCCATAGTATCTTGCACAACATTTCGATAATTCTTTAATCTTTGATTTTTTCATGTGAATTTAATTTTAAGCTGCATGATAATTAAATCAGAATCCCCCTTAATGCTAAGCAACGTAATTCTCAAAAACTTTGCCAATTCAAGACGCAACAATAAAGCCTCATATTCAGCGACATTGTTGGTTGCTTCAAATTCTAATCGATAGGCAAGCTTGAAAATGTGACCAAGGGGAGATTTAAGTACTATTCTAGCACCTTTACCATGTCTAGAAGATGCACCATCAAAATACATGTACCAAACTTTATCATTGAGATCCTTAATCTTATCATCAGGAGGAACTATGAAATTAGACATGATAGCGTAATTCCCAATGTCAAATTGTTCTTTAATTTTCTCGTTTTGAGGTCTCTTAGGATCTTCAACAAGGAATTTTCTTTCGGGCTCTCTATTAAGCCTTACAAAACCATCACCTCTAGGAGAAGGAATCATAGCATATAACCAATTCATTTGAATACTTCCTCCTAGATCAGAGGCCCACTTTCTGGATAAAAGCATACCCCAAACATCAAGCACATCAACAACAACAATATCCGTAACAATCATGATGTCTGGGTAAATTGATAGATGAACTTGTAAATCTTTGATCAAACCATGCACTTGAATCTTCTTAGAATCCATGGCACTTATATTATAGTAGGGTCTAGAAACTCTTAAGTTAAGCTGTTCCATGACCCTTTTAGTCATGACACAAGCTTGTGCACCAGAATCCAACATGCAATTATTCAATTTATATCCATTAACCAACAAGGTGATAAAGAAAGGCTGGTGATCTTTGTTATCCGCATCTAAGCTTTGCAAATATATGGGAGCATCGTGATAGTCAACTTCTTAGGTCTTCTGTTGAGAAATATTTAATTGAGTGCCTCGAATAACTTTCAGTAATTTATCTCTTTGGGAAGGGATTTTAGCAATCTCGGAGACAGGAACCCAGATTTTCGCATTGTTAAACTAACTTCCCAAATCGACATCTAATCTAAAAGTTCGAGGGGGAATTTGATTCCCGCTCTGATCTTTATCCCTTCTCTAATAGGTTAAACCTTTATCTCTAGCAATTTCCATGATTTGCTCTAGAGAGGGTTTTTCACCATATAACTTAGCCAAAATGTCATCTTCATTTTCAAGGTTATTTATACTAAAATCTGATGAGGGATTCATAACGTCACGACTATTTTCCTTGACCTCCATCCAATCATCCATAGACAAAGGAAACTTGTTACCCACTACATTTATTTGATCACCTGCCCCAAACATTCCATTATCTAAAATTCTTCTAACGATGGGACAAGTGGCCTCTTCATGGAGAACATCACAAACTCGATAGTAAGGCGGAGCATTATTGACCAAATTAGTAAGCGGGTTAGGAGGTCTTTGCTCACTAGATTGACCCTTCTTTTGCCAATTGTTATTTCTGTTATTATTATTTCTAGGTTGGAAATTTTGTGTTTGTGCTCTTTCCATTTGGACCAACCTATTCTGCAAAGTAGCTATCTCCTTATTATGATTAATTTCCATGCTTTCGATCTTTTGGAGCAATTTCTGAACAAGCTCACTTTCAGGCTCTTGAACTGCTTTTCATTTAGGTTCTTTTAGTTTCGTAGCAGCCCTATCGAAACCTGGGATATCAGACTTCCCAAATGCTGCCTTGTCCTTTTCAAGCTCTATTGCTAAGGCTTGGCAATCCCTATAATCATTAAGTCTAGCACACCTCAATTCATAAGAGGGCTTAGGACCAAAGGCATCAATGTAAAAATCTCGAAGAGATTTGTAGGCAGGTTTATAATCTTGAGGTAATTCTTTAATAATATCATTAAACCTTTTGTTAAATTCTTCAACGGTTTCATTCTCTCTCTTTTTTATTATGCTAATAACTTTCACAAGGTGTCTTCTTTCTCTCTTATCTCCATACTTTTTCTTAAAGGCATCAATGATCGATTGTAAGGATTTAAATGAATTCCGAGGCTTTTTTGAAAACCAGTCATGAGCATCGCCCTCCAAGGTTATAATAAAAAGAGTCATTCTAACATCTTCATGATTGAAATCAGCAGACCTTGCGTACTTAGCCATCCATATACTAAAAGCTCTCAGCTGTGAATTAGCACTAATCACGTTATCTCCATGAATGCTAGGCAACTTATCTATCCCAAGTGTTGGAAGATCATTGGGATAACCTTGAATGTTAGAAAAATCACAAGGGGCATATATATCCATGATGTTTTGCCCAACCAGACTAGTAAAAAGAAAATGGATATCAGAGAGGGCTTCTTGTCCGAGGTTAACAAGAAGTGTACGAGAAGAAAGTTTGTGTAATCGTACCTTGAGAGCCCTTTTAGGATCAGGAGCAAGATTGCACAAACTGCTTGGATGTCTTCTAGTATACACTCTTGCAGATGATATATGAAGTGGAGTCGCCACCCGAACAGGAAGTGAAACACGGAAAAGCTCGAAAGGAAGGAGCTAAGGACAAGAAAGGACAAGAGGAAAGAAACAAGACGAATGTCGAAGGAACCAAGGACAAAAGAAACTCTATCCTCGGCAGCGGCGCCAAAAAATGTTGTCGGACAGATTGTCACGACAACACTCAGATTGGGGGCTATCACCTTGAGCCTCGATCTCTCTATTTAAGCCGTGTCTCGAGGCTAAGGAGGATAGACCCTATGGGATAAAGGAAGACCAACTGTGGACCAGTTGGGTTGGGAGACACAACAATGGAAATTCAAGCACTTGATTGATTTTAGAAGTTAATGTACCAATGCCTTATGGAGTTGATGATTAAATAATTGTTTATTAAATGTTGCAGAAATATGAACTTCATTAACAATCATTTATCATCAAATAACCCAAACAAAGCTTAATTGTACCAAATGCAAAATAATCAATAAATGCACAATGCCTTAACAATATTCTAGCAATTAAAATTTAAAAGATTAAAAGCTTTAAATAACCATGCAATTTTAAATGCTAACTAGTTATTGCTTTCATATAGCTAATCTTCAAATGAACATTTAAGCATGTTTAACTACATAAAAATGATAAATATTAATCCGGCATCAAAATTTTAGCCTTAGCGAAAAAGATACACCAAAATCGTAAATATGACAAATTCTTGAGCCAAGACTAAATCTGACCAAACCAAAAATTGAAACTAAACAAGAAAAAATCTAAAGAAAAAAAAAACTTTTTTTTTTTGCTTTTTGGGATTTTTTATTTTATATTATTTTTAAAGTCAAAGTTTAAACAAAACAAAAATAAATAAATCTAAAATCTAAATAAAATTTCAAATCTAAAAACTAAATAAAATTTCAAATCTAATCTAAGCTAAAAGAAACCTTTTTGTCTTTTATGATTTTTTTAATAAAATTCTAAGTTTAAAAGTTTTAAATTGAAATAAAAGATAACAAAACTTAAAATGAAACCTAAAAAAAAGATTTTTTAAACCTTTTTTATAATTATATATATATTATTTAAGTCAAAATGAAATAAAACTAAATTTAAATTAATCTAAAATCTAAAACCCAAAAGAAACTAAGTTAAATAAAACCAAAACTATGTAACAACATAAAATTTTACACTCTAATCCTAATCGTAAAAAAAAGTCATATTTTCCTTGTTTGCAATTGCAGGTTTGCGTGTGAGCCTCGACGGTGGGCAAGGATGGGAGATGTAAAGAAGCCGAGAAACTGCGCGGGCAATGGACAGACAGAACGTTGGAGCAAGGCAGTGATGGTGGAGCTTGTGTTTGCAGGTTGAAGGGAAATGTTGGGCAGCATACGCAGATTGAGGGAGCAGACAGTGGATGGATAGAATGGTGCTGCGTGAAGGATCAATGAGAGCGGCAGGCACAACGTATAGTGTGAAGACTTTGCTGTGGATGGGTGATGAGGGTTTGATGGATCTAGGTATGAGAATGGGAGTGTAGAAATGTCTGCGGGTTGGAGCAGTGGAGTCGTGACTGCGTGGATGAGACAGAGGGGATGTGAAAATAGCAGACAAAGAGCTGTGGGTGGAGGCGCTGACGTATGGATGCGCGCAAAGAAGGCTGACTCGGGCTGCCAGAGGGAGAAAGGCACTGCGTGGAACGAAAACGGAGATGCGGATCAATAGCAGTGTGAGCAGGGTTTGCAATTGTGTTGGCAACGTGCAGTTTTCTGGCAACAATGTAAAAAATTTCAATTTTCTTTACATATTACAGTGTGGGAAGGAAACTGCATGTATGGAGGCAGATTTGCCTGTGGTTTTGCAGGGCTTGGACAACCTTGAACTTCTTTTAACTCCCCTTTGCTTCTGATGAAAACCCTGCAATAAATTTCTAGATTTGAAAGTGCCTGAATTTGAAACCCTCGGATAGCAAAACAGTTACCCTGTAAGAAATGGCTGTGAGGCCAGATCTTACCCCCTAGGGCCTAGATTTGGCTTCCTACAAGAAACTCTTCCTGCAACCTGTAAACCAAGAAAACCAGAGACAAAATATGCAAGGAAATAACCCAAAATTTAACTAAATAATTATAGTATTCACAAATGAATGACTCTAAACAACCAGATTTATCAATAATCCACAAAAGTATTTTCAGGATTTTAGATTTACTATGAGACACTTCAGAAAACCTCTCATGGTTTCAAAAGATAAATTCAAATGATAACCCAGGATCGAAACTGGCTGGGCTTTTCAAGAAAATGCTTTACGGGAGTTGGCTGGTTCAACCGAGAACTTCCCCAAACACCCGTTGATCTTCACAATCTAGATTTCCTGCACAACTCACTTCAACTATCAATAAAGAGGGAAAAAACAGTACTAAAATCCAAATCCAATGGAGATACTAACCATTATTTTTAGAAATTCTATTACCATTCAAACCCTAGTGAGTGAACAAGATACCTGTTCAACATCACTCTTCATCAAGCTATTACCAATGGCTGAAAACAAATTTATGTAGAAAAATGAAACATCTTACAACATTTCAGAAGAGTAACGCCAGCAAGATTTCAACCCCAAAGTCTTTCTTTATTGCACAAGAAAAAGATTACAAGAGAGCTTTCTTCAGCACAAGACTCATAGATCGAATGATCTCAATTGACTCCTAACACCCTATTTAAAGGAAAAATCCCAGTGGCTAGTTCGAGTGATCCATGTCAAACTAATCTCGACCGTCGATGAGGATCAAAATCCCTTTCAATCTCTTCCGTCGAAATTTTAAATACATTTTAATATATTAAAAATTAAAATTTTGCGTTTATTTCCTCAAAATTTTGACTTATTATTATTTTTTTTTTTCAAGTTTTATTCATCTTCTTAATTTTTTTTATTTTTTAGTTATTTTTAATTTTAATTTTTAATTTTATCTTTTATTATTTATATCTTTTATTGTTTTATTATTATTATTTATTTTATTTTTGGATCCTCGAACTTAGCCTTTGTAAAAATCACCTAGGACCTAGGACTTAGGACTTATGAGGGGATAAAACATTTTCTAACCTTCAAGACACTTTACATCATGACTTTTATAATTTTACATCTCAAGGGGGAAAACCCATTTGACAAACCCTCATAAACCACCCAGTTTTGTGACACAAACATAATCTAGCAGATCAAGCAACTTGTAATAACTTAACCAAATAGCTAGAATTATTTCCAAATTACTTTTACATAGACTCGAAGCACACTAGGATTCGCCTAAGATTCTAAGGACAAAATTTGTTCATGCTTTGGAGTTTGGCTGAAGGAAAACTCTGCCGATCATGGATCGGTGAGACAAAAAACCTTCAAGAACATAGATTATCACTAGTAAATTAGGTTTGCCTAAGCAATTTACATACATGACTCAGATCTGCTAAGATTATTTACAATTTACACATGCAGATTGGGTTTACAATATAACATGATCGAGCTGATGATGACAGTTGAATGGTACGGACACGTTAATTATGCGCTATCCCTTTTGTGAAATAGTGGGTGTATCGCTATGGGTAGTTGACACGTAGTGGTCAACAGGCCTAATTACTAATTAACTAATAACTATCTATGATTATTATCATTTACATTATTTTACATTATTTCCTATATATTTGTTCATAACATTGCCTTCCTCCTCAAAAAGCTTTGTCCTCAAAGCTTTGTCGATTAAAAAGGCTGGTCTCTTTTTAGGTTTCGAATGTCTTTTCGTCTCAAAACAATCATATTTGTCGATACAAGTTGATATGATCTTCTAAGTGACAAGCAAAACTGTCGCACTGAGAAAGGATCAGACCATCCTAGATTAATCTTCTGTGGAATATTCTGATAACTGGAATTTTGTAACGACTTGTCATCATAGGACTGGATTGAGGTTACATCACTATTCTCTGGAACATCAGTTTGTTGTTTCCGTTCTGAATGGCCATAATATGTAACTTGGTTGAGTTGTCTACTGTCATGATTCAGATGTCGATAGGGAACCTTTTTGGTTTGACTTTTCCTTATTAGGTGTGTGGAATTTTTTTGATTTCCTTTTGGTACTATGGTTTTTGAGTTAGGTACATAATCTTCGTTTGTAATTTTCATCATCTGGATTGTAACATGCGATTATGTTTTTCCTTCCACTGATTGATCCTCTTCTTGAGTTCTGCTATTGACTGGTTCGGAATTAATTCCCTTATCTTCAACCTGGACTGTTACCTTTGGAGACTTTGATATTGCTTGAGTAAGTTGCTCTAACTTGTCTGTTAATGACTTTGTCTTTTTTGAGCTTGTTAATTTGTGTTAGTAATTTTTCACTATGATCATTAAGTCGCAAGACTTCTTCATTTCTATTAGTAGTGATTTTTCATTTTGCATATTTTGTAATACATTTTTACCTTCTTGAGAAATTACTTTTGAAATATCTGATATATCTTTTGGCGTTATTGAGTTTGGATTTAGTGTAACATTTTGGAATGCTATTTTCTTCTTCTTGTAAGAAAATGTTAACAACTTTTTCTTCGTATTTAAGATGACGGATGCTACTATTTCCATCTAGGGTGATCCCAAAATAATTTCACCTTGATTGTTCCATAGGGTTTGAATTGAGAATTGTGATACAAATGTATAATCTTCAATGTTTAACTGTAAATTGGTTATGTCATATATTTTTTTGCCAAAAAGGTCTAATTTTTTGGTTATATTTGACTACGGGATCACTAATTGGTTTGCGATTTTAGGTGTTATATAATTTTTATCCTCTGCGGGAGAGATAGAAATAATATCTTTTCCTACGAGAGTTCCCTTAATGTTAAATAACGCTTCAACGTAGTTGGGTATGGTTTCTAGGAATCTTCTGGCCTTCATTTCCTTGGTAGGCTCCATTTTTTCTTCAGTAGTTGACTCCAATTGCCTTACTTTTAAGGTTTTATAATGATGCCTCTCGTCTTGAATTGAATTATTATTTTATTTTTTTCACTTCTTTTGCTTCCGTGATATTTTTTTAATATTACTTATTATACTTATATGTATTCCCTTTTCTCTGGCCACACTTCATTTCTTTGAAGGTTGTTTTTATTAAAACACCTATATATATATATACTTTGATTTTTATTATTATTTAAATGATAATAATACCTCTGTTGTATATCTTTGGAATTTTTTACTTTTTTAACAAACTGATTAGGAAGCATGTAGTTAGTTTTTTTTCCAAACAAGCAGATTTTATTTATTTTTTCCAATCGACACACGTGTGTCCTGTCTCTTTCGTTTGGCGTGTCTATTGCTATTCCTTTTGCCACTTTGCAAAACAAGATTAATGATCCTTTTCATCAATGTCGATTATTAGCTCATACACACCGTCCTTGTATAGCAGAAATAAAACTGCAGCATGGCTGCTGGCGGTGGTTGTGGCTACAACAGCTGGTTGCAGCTGTGCGGTGTTTAAGACAACCGAATTCGGTGGGGCCACAGAAGCATGTTTGTGGTTATGAAAAATCGGCTGACAGCTGTGATGAGATGGTTGAAGGTCGACTTGGTAATTCCCAAATAATTAAACGGAAAGAAGAGTTAAAACAATGGATGTGGAAGAAACAAGGTGTTATGGTTGCGGTGGAATAGGCAGACACGAAGTCGGTGTCGATAAGGCGAGTTTGTAGTTACTGATTAGCAATTTAGTAGCGATAGAACTGGGACGGCTTAGATGGAAATTATAGAGTCGGAAACAATAGTGCTCATAGGTGACTATGGGAAGCGGCACAACGATAGAATTAATATGTCATACAATGATACCAAATGGATGTTGGTGGCAGTTGGGCAGCCCACAGTGACCACTGTGTAGCATCGCTGTTGCTGCGTGTGACCTTTAGTCGACAATCCCCTTTTCTTTTTGCTTACGACTTGGTATGTATATGTGTTTTTTTTCTACTTTTGATTTTGTTTTTTTTGTCTTTAGATGCAATTTTTTTGAATTGTTTATTATATATATATATATATTTTATTATTATTATTATTTTTTAATAATAATTTTTTTTTATTAAATAATTTTTTTTACTATATTTTTAATTTTTTTTTCAATGGCCAAAGGCCTCTGACGAAATCAGTGATGGAGAAACTCCACGCTTGCTGTAGCGAATGCTTTAGATATGATGACGACAAGGTTGACGATTTTTATGGCCAAGGACCTGGATCAGGGAACGAGGTTCTGTGCAGCAGTGGAGCGACTAGAGGATCGAATTCCTCTGATACCAAATGAAGTGAACAAAGTTCCTTCTACAAATTAATTACTCCAGAAGACTTGGAATATAAAGATATCCATGATGATACAAATATTATATATTAACTGTGTGAATAAGAATAATGATACAATGAGAGTGAGAGGCTTGCTTGTATACCAAGCAGGTGCCTCTTCATGGAGAGTCATGTCTAACTTAGACACGACTCTTCAACCTAATTACTAATTAACTAATCATTATTTATTATTGTTATCATTTACATTATTTTACATTATTTCCTATATATTTGTTCATAACACCAAAGAAATTGGTTCCCATGGTTATTAAGGTATTGGTAGAGGTTAAATATACCACGAGCTTCTAATTGGATGGTTTAGATTGTCTACCAAATGCAGATCTTTGAATGTAATCTTCTCCGTGTTTTTGGTAGAAGTTGATGTGAAAATTTGGAAGCCCAAATTTCTACTGCAGCAACTGATTAAGTTCCTCCTATTTGTTAATAACTGAACAAATTATTTGCTGCATCCTACAACAAATATCAAAACTAATACACTGCAACCTTCACCAATTAAATTTCTTCTGTAACAACTTATGAAGTTCCTCCTATTTGTTAATAACTGAACAAATTATTTACTGCATCCTACAGAAAATACCGAAACTAATACACTGCAACCTTCACCAATTAAATTAAATGCGAAAACAAGAAACTAAGCAAGAAAGAAATACACTACACATTACACCATTATTTTTGGACAAATGTCTTCGGAAAAACCCAATGTGGGAAAACTGGTGCAACATTTGAGGGTTTGTATTATTAAGTAGTAGTTTTTTGAATACAATTCGTTGGAAGCCCAATTGGCTATCTGATACAGAGAGAAACTGGACAAAAAGAGTAGTGAGATGATCTCACCCTGTCATTAGAAGAATCAACACTGGTTTGTGCTAGAGGTCAGCCTCTACATGCCTCTGCGCAACCTTTGCACTATACTGCGTCAAGCCTATGTAGTCCCTGTGTCATTGCAGCTGGGATTGTGCTACACCTCCTTCTGATCCTTTGCTGGCTGGAAACTTTAGCTCTCATGCCTCCGAGTCTCACACCCTGACTCCGATGCTAGATCCTGACTGTTTCTAAGCAGAATTTCGATCTCCCTCTGAAGCTCTGCGCTGCCACATCGTAGCTCTGCGTGGCCCTACATTAGCCTCTCTGGATGTCTTTCTGCCCTCCTTGCCTTGTACTCTTCGGTCCAAGAAAAATTCCCTCGGAATTATCCCTTCCCCTCACGGCAAGAAATCTCCTCAATTGATTCTCTAGCAACTACTGCGCTGCCCTCTCTGAGAAATTCGATCTCTTGATCTCTCTCCAATGTAATTACCAAATACCCATCAGGCCTCCTCTTATAATCTTCTCGTTGAGAACCAACAACCCAGATTAGATTCTAATCAACGGCTTAGATCATTTTGGCTTGATCCTCGTCTTCTTCTAGAAGTTTCACCGCCAGTTTGATTAATACCCTTTGATTATTTTAATTTCCTAAGTTTAGACTTAGGCACCCATTAAAAATAATTAATTAATTTAATAAAACTGTCTCCGGGTAGAATTTCCCAAAGGGCCAAAACGATTTCTTGGTATTCTGGAATACATGTGTCCAAGCCTCCCTGCAAATTTTGATTCTTAGAGCACATCTGATGCTACCAGAAATCAACACTCCCTCTTAGCGAGGAATGTGCTCTAGTAATGCAACCTGCTAAAGCATCACCCTTCTCTGTAACATCTCCCTTTGCGTTGCTGATGTCTGACATCGCTGCCCACTAACTACTACACAAATTCTATATCTGTACTACTACTGACCTTGCCACTGTCAACACTGCATCTGTACTGCAACCCTCATAAGTTCTGAATCTGTGCTGCTGTTGGCATTGCCACTTCCAATATTGCATCTGCATTGCAACCTTCTACAGTTGCTGCTGCCACTGCATCAGCAAAGGAAAAGCATCCAAAATTACTGAATAGGTGTTCATCATGATGCATCTGTTGCTGGAGTTCTGATTGCTGCTAGTCTTTGCTCTGACCCTTTGAAGGCTCTGCACTTGTGCCAACTACACTGTTGGCAGCTCTGCTTTGTGCTACTTAGTCTCTGGTGCTCCTAGCCATTGCAATTGTCACTCCGACACTCCTCTACACCAACTGACACTGGTCCATCTTGCTACTTTTGATCTGGGCTCTTGTAGCAAGGTATTGATCCAAGAGGTGGACTCCTCAAGGATCCTGCCCATCTGCAGTTCTTTCGAACTACAGTAGTAGATCACCCCACCTCTCCCCTAGAGGTATCTGGGCAACCATGGCAAACTCTTCCTCCTCGATCTTTGCTGATGCAGCCTTCAGATCATGCTCTCATCCTTGTCCTTCTTCTTGAGAAGACACTATGTAGTGTAGTGTTCAAGTTCACCACACCAAAAGAACTTGATCTTCGAAACATCTTTCTTCTTCTTTGGCTGCTCCTGCTGCCCCTTAGATGCAAGGGCTGAATTCTCTTCCTCCTCCTTAGGCATCATCCCACTGCTGCTGCTGCCCCTTAGATGCAAGGGTTGAATTCTCTTCCTCCTCCTTAGGCTTCATCCCGTTGTTGCTGCTATCAAGTTTGCACTTGACTAAGTCTCTCCTCATCTCTTCTTGTTGAAGGGCGGCCCACATCCCTTCCCAATCTGACAACCTTTCTTTGCCCAAAATGCATTGGACAAATAGTTGCCATTCCTCTGAGACTGAATTCAGGGCCAGCCTCACCATCTTGGTAGGCTGAGGTGCTGACCACATATCTGCCAACGAGTCTCGGATTTCCTGAAGCTTCGTTAGGAACAGATCAATGTGTTCCCCTTTTAGCATATGCGTGGATCTCATCTTCTGCTCCAAGTACATCTTCTGCTGCTTGGGAGATCCTTCGTATAGCATGGCCAATGCTTCCCACATCTGCTGGCCAATGTCTTTGTTGGCAATGTGACACACTACGTGATCTCTCACTTTGTCGAAGATCAATCGTTTGGCCTTCGCCATTTCAGCCTTGTACTTTTTGAGCGGATTTGGATCCGCGGGTACAACTACCACACTATCGACATAGGTTTTGAGATCGTGCTCATCTAGAAGGCATGAGATCCTTGTCTTCTAGATCACATAGTTGGATGCACCATCCAACTGATCCTGATCTCGTAACCCACTAGCTGCCATCTCTGCCAATGAAATGTCGAACTGCCTCCTCTCTTCTTTGCACAAGACTAGGCTAGCTTACGCACTCCCTTTTGGAGTTGGTAGATCTGCTCCTCTTTGCTACTGCTTAGCATTTGAGAAATTGAATTCCCTGGCTAGGAATTCTCTGAGGAAGAAATTCCCTCAACTATGTCTCTTTCCTCCTCCTAACGCTTTTCTGTCCTAGCAATTGTTACAGAAAACTGTGTCTCACTAAAAAACTGCTCTGCGTTGAAGCTTCTGCTGCGCTGCTCCCTCTGCCGTTGACAAATCTCGATTTGGAAATCTTACCTCTCTATCAACTCACTCAGAGAAAGATCTTCCTTAAAAATCTTGCCTTCCTAGCCTGGACTATGCAATCCCTTCGGGGATTCGATTTGCTTCCTACACAGCACTTTGATCTCCCTCCTTATCTTCAACGCTGGGCTCTTTTGGTATGCTCTCTTGCTTCACCTGCGCTTTGATACCATGTGAAAATTTGGAAGCCCAAATTTCTTATGTAGCAACTTATTAAGTTCCTCCTATTTATTAATAATTGAACAAATTATTTACTGCATCCTGCAAAAAATATTGAAACTAATACACTGCAACCTTCACCAATTAAATTAAATGCGAAAACAAGAAATTGAGCAAGAAAGAAATACACAACACATTACAAATTTACACCGTTATTTTTGGACAAATGTCCCTTGAAAAACCCAATGTGGGAAAACCAGTGCAATAGCTGAGGGTTTGTATTATTAAACAGTAGTTTTCAGAATACAATTCGTTGGAAGCCCAATTCGCTATCTAATACAGAGAGAAACTGGACAAAAAGAGTAGTGAGATGATCTCACCCTGTCATTGGAAGAACCGACACTGATCAGCGTTGGAGGTGAGCCTCTGTATAGGTCTGCATAGTATTGTGTCAAGCCTATGCAGTCATTGTGTCACTGCAACTGGGACTGTGCTACACCTCCATCTGATCCTCTGCTGGTTGGAAACTTCAGCTCTCAGGCCTCCCGGTCTCACACCTCGGCTCCGACACTAGATCTTGACTGTCTCTCAACAGAATTTCGATCTCCACCTGAAGCTCTGTGCTAGCACATCGTAGCTCTGCATGGCCCTACATCAGCCTCTTTGGATGTCTTTCTGCCCTCTCTGCCTTGTACTCTCTGGTCCAGGAAAACTTCCCTCAGAAGTTATCCCCGCCCCTCACTGCAAGAAATCTCCTCAATCGATTCTTTAGCAACTGCTGCGCTGCCCTCTCTGAGAAATTCGATCTCTTGATCTCTCTCCAATGTAATTTCCAAATGCCCATCAAGCCTCCTCTTATATTCTTCTCATTGAGAACTAACGGCCCAGATTAGATTCTAATCAACGGCTTAGATCATTTTGGCTTGATCCTCGTCTTCTTCTAGAGGTTTCACCCCCAGTTTGATTAATACCTTTTACTTATTTTAGTTTCGTAAGTTTAGACTTAGGTACCCATTAAAAATAATTAATTATTTTAATAAGACTGTCTCCGGCTGGAATTTCCGAAAATGATTTCTGGGTATTTTGGAATACACATGTCCAAGCCTCCCTGCAAATTTTGAGGCTTAGAGCACATCCGATGCTACCAGAAATCAACAGTTGATATACCACATGCTTCCAATTGGATACTTAGATTGGCTCCCAAATACAGATCTTTGAATGTAATATTTGCCATTCTTTTTGCATGGATGGCCAGTAGATATATATCTCTGATGCTATCATGAGATATATTCATGTTTATGTGTTGAACTCTGATAAAAGAATTCCATGGGTATCATGTAATATGGCTATCTTCATAAAAAACCATGTATTACTTCAGCTAGTAGATTCTTTTCTACATTTTCTGGTATATTATTGTGTTAGACCTTATGTGCTTCATTTTCGTGATAGACTTACAGAAGGGCCAGGTACAGCACAAGTGAAATGAGACAGGCTAGAGAAAACTTCTTTCTTTATTTCCCTATTGCATGTACTCATTGTTTGCTCCATTATTTTAGAAACTCCTTTTCTGAATTTTGGAGCCTTTCAGTTAATGTATTTGTTTCATATCTTTTGTAGGTATCATGGGAAAGTTAAGCAGTTGATTTATGATGTTGCAAAGATAATAATCATGAATAAAGGGAAGCGTGGGGAGCATCGTCTTTTCAGACTGGCAGAAAATTTATGCATCAACTTAATTCTTTCTTTGAGTGATATTATTCTTGTGAAGAAAGA
Organism: Pinus taeda; assembly: GCA_000404065.3. Taxonomy (NCBI): domain Eukaryota; kingdom Viridiplantae; phylum Streptophyta; class Pinopsida; order Pinales; family Pinaceae; genus Pinus; species Pinus taeda. The sequence continues at coordinate 11,340 of APFE031755700.1, read as the reverse complement.
CCTCAAGGTGAAAATAAATTGTAATCAGGAAAGGAACATGAGTATAGGTGTTTCCTTGATTGTTATTGTTGCAATTTGATCTGATTTGTTGAAGTATTGAACAGGGCCCGACAGAGTTCACGGAGACTCTAAATAGGATAATGATAACTAACCTTGCTATCACTATAAAGACCCGTGGAATTGCAGAATTTGAACAGATGGTTTTCCTTCAGCCATTAGTAGAGCAGATATTGTTAACAAGTAACCACACTTGGTCAGAGAAGACAATGCGGCATTTTCCTCCACTTATTCGTGAGGCTCTCATTGGACGCACAGATAAACGTGGCCAGTTGATTCAAGCCTGGCAACAGGTTGTAAATCTAATGTTTTTCCAACACCTATCACAATTTATTTGTAATGATCATTAATTTCTTTAAAGTCTTAACTTGTTTATGTTTATATGGAATTGACCAGCCTGCCCAGTGCTACAGTTCATTTGCTGTTTATAACCAGTCATGAATACCATGTAGTTTCCATAAATTCATATTCTGGCTATAGCAAATGAAACCATTGCACTATTGGAAATGTTCTAGAATAAGTATTCCATGGAATTCATAATGGGAAAAGATGCTGGCAGATAAAGAAAACTTGTCCGTGTATGATCAATGCCGTTAATGTTACTGGGGGTGATAACATCTATTATATTGACTATGCATATGATGCGCATAACGCATAACGCATATGTATTTGTAAATAGGTTTGGGAACAATCTCTTTCTTGCTTTAATAAACAATTTACATGAAGGGTTCACCGTCAGCTAATACCTATTTGTTGGTTGGCTCTCCCACTTAATGCCATAAATCCTCAAGTGTTTTCAGCACTTCATATCCTGGTAAGTTAGAAAAGGTATGCTTTTATCCTTTAAATTACTGCTTTCTCTAGTTTAAATAATAGATTTACTGAATAATGTGTACTTCTTATGTTATGAAATACATTCTCCATCTACCTGCCTGTTGGCCAATAAATTGAAATATATCATTTGAATCTGTTAGCTAGCTATCCATAGAGTTGTATTGGTATTTCCTCTATTTTGAACAAGTAGGAGTATTTTTTTTCAAATGGAAACCCATATTTTTATGGATGGTAAACTTGAAAATAAGCTTGATCAACCCTCACACCCTTAAGAGAAGTATATATTTTGCTGGCACCTTGCTAGTGCAATTCAATAAGCTTGAAGGCTACATCAACAATATTTAATATAATCAACTTTTGCATCTGGCAAATACCATGCTGGGGAGGTTTGGGGGGAGGGGGTGGGAAGCATGGGAGGTGGGGAGGGAGGGTGGCAGCATTGCCCACTAGGATTTGACCTTAGTTCATTGCCAGAACTACTCCAAGTTACTGCTAGACCAGTCTGATGGACTAAACAAGTAGGAGTATATATGTTGTAGTAATCTTCATAGGTGACTTTTATTGCAAATTCAGGAATTTCACCTCTCAAAACGGTTTCCTGCATCTAATCACTGAGCCACTTTCAGTCCTAGGGCTGATTTGAAATATATAATTACAGTAGTGAATGGAAGCATATACTTCTCTTCAGTTAAGCCCAAATTACTACACAGCTCAAGAGTAACGATACCAAACTAGTGTACTCAAATTGCAATAAGTTACAGCTCATAGGGCACACTTTTCCATTCATATAACAAATCTGAAATATTTTGATTACAGCAGAATTTACAACACTAAAACTGACCCTTTATCTTCAGGATATCTATTAAATCACATAACATGTTTAACCCTACATCTTGTCGAATCAGCATGAACAACAAGTGCTGGAAATTTATCCAGTCGAGAAGATAATACAAGTTGAAAATTAAATCTGCAAGTACACAAATATTGGACCGCTGAAACACTTCATGTACATATAAGAGATGAAGTGCATGTACATATTCATAGCTTATCACAACTGGTATAGTTTGAAGCTTTCCAAACCGTCACCAGGGAAACCAAAAGACCCCTAGTTATTAAAGTTATAGTTAGAAATCACTCCTAACCACTGTTGGTTACTCCACCAAGAATCCTCAACAAGCTCGCATCATCATTGGCAATCATAGTTTTAGAACTTGGCCTGGTCTAACTCGGAATTGGTCAAATTGATTGAGTTGATAGGGCATCGAGTCAACTTGGTCTACAACTTGTCTTGAGGGGCTGTTTTGGTACTGAAGTGGCGTGAACCAATCAAGTCTGTATTGGATTGGTCGAGTCACCTTTTGGACACCATGGAAGGACTCAGCAGTGGCTTTGTGGATTTTTAAATAAAATGATAAAAATCCTCTCTAAACGCTACCATTTTGCAATAAACAGACAACCCTTCTTCTCCTATTTCCCTTACACCTCTCATTTTAATATTTTGTGAGTGTAGGTGAGCCTCCAAAGTTTGCCACAACATTGAAGACTTGAGAAGCAGCAAGCTTGGAGTTGGATTCAAGCTTTCCAGTGGATTTGGCATATTTGGGAGGAGGCTACAGGCCATCTTTTCATTCCTCGATATGTTTTCCCCCTTTTAAGATTACAGATTTGAATTCTGTCCCTGCTTTTTATTTTTATTTATTTTCCTCTTTCAAGTATAGATCTGTCCCTCTTTGTTCTTGTTGACCATTGAAGTATACTTGAAGACTCCACGCCCAAGGATATGTCAGAGGATTCCTGTACTTGCAAAGTTCAGATACCATCAGAGCTTTTAAGCTCTTTCTTTTCCTCCTCTATTGTACTTGGATTTTGCAAGCCCTACGGGGATATTGGAAATGTAAAGTGATGGTAGCATGATGAAATAGAGTCATGTAACAAGCCTAGGTAGCTTAGGACCTTGTTATCAAGTGAGTTCACTCTAGGGAGTTATTTTTACTTGGTTAATTATTTGTGCTTTTTAGTGCGTAATAATTAATTGAATTTGTTCTCCCAGTTAGAACCCAAAAGCTAGAGTGCGGCTTGAGAGCGAGGCCTTTAGTGAGTCCTAGTGTCTAGAGTCATTATATATTACCATGTTAGATCAAATGTAAAGTTCCACGGAATATGATTAGGTCTAAGTGTCAATTTTTAAATTTTCCTACAGGATGAGAATTTTAATAAATTGTGTATGTAAATTATAATAAGTGATGTCTAGAGAATTTTTTGGGGGTATGAGCGGTCAAAATTTGACCTCTCTTCCTCAACTTTCTTCTAAGACACACTTTGAGGGGTAAAAAACTAAATTATAAGTCCTCAAAAGCCACTTTTCTAAAGTCTAGGGGAAAATGTGGCAATAAAATAACCAGAAATTAAAGAAATGATAGAAAATAAATATTCTCTCCAAGTCAAAGATGCTAAAAAATGAGGTGGAATTTCACCAAGAGTTAAAGTCAAGTTCCAAAATGCTGTGGACACTAGCTAAGCCAAGAAAAGAGGAGTACATGTGCAAATCGAATTTCTAGAGAGGGAGCACAAGCTCCAAGTGACAAATTGCATAAATTGTGGATGTTAGTTCGAGTTCCAAGAACAAGTCATGATTTTGGTTGGAGATTTGTTGAGTTCACATGAGATGATGTGGAGAGTGGTCTCCTATCACTCTACTTCATCCTCACACATGCCCTCCTCCCATTTCAACGAGTTCTCCTCAAGGATTGTGTGGAGTTGCGTGGTGGATTCGATTCACCACATGGAATTCTATTTGCATGGAGGTTGGCTTTCAGATCATCTATTGTGACACTTGGATTGAGGCTCTCTCATTAGGATTTTCTCCCATAGCTCTATTTAAATGATTCTTGAGCTTTCCTTGTTGTAATCTTGGTACAAGCTATTGTGCTTGGGGAAGTTTTGCTCTTTTGTGTACTCAAAATTTTCAATGCAATGAAAGACTTTGGGGTTGTCATGAATAAAATATAGATATAATAATGTAAATATAAATAATAATAACACAACATAAATAATTATTAATTAGTAATTAGTTAACGAAGAGGTATGCCCCTAAAGGACATGACCATTCATAAAGGGACACTTGCCTAGGGTATATAAGCAGCTCACTCTCGTTTGTATTATCATTATCATTCATACATTTTAATATATATTCTTGTATCTTCAATGGAGATCTTCATATTCCAAGTCTTTTGGAATATTTAACTTGCGAGCATACGAACTTTGTTCGTTACAGGGGTTCACTTATGAGGTGTTGTTCTTCTTGAGCATGGTAATATCTTGATCATTGTGCTTCATCTTTCTACTTGTGTTATTGTGCTTATTATTTCTGTTATGCTTTTAGAGATTTGTTAATGTAGAGTTACCTTACACTAGCATTTGGTTTTAGAGATCAAATCTAGATAGGGAATGTTTTAGTTGATTTTCATATAAATCCCTAGGATTTCTTTATCATTGTAGTTTCTAAACCCATATGGATCTAATGCGTATTTGAAGTTGTGTAGAAAATTTATTTTTGTATCAAGCTTCAAGTGTGAGGGGGAATTCTTGGAGGAATCATCCCACTCTTGAGCATGCACATGAAAGAGCCCACATTTGTTGTCCCCTGAAGTCTTATCATTCGATTTGTGTTTGCAGGCTACTTGGCTATCTCATTCAAATTATTTATCTTAAACACTTGTGCTTATATCGATTTCATTTGCTATTTGAGAGCATGTGGATAGCTAAAGAAGGGAGAGAGTCCTACTCTCATTCCTTGGTTTAACTTTTGTATATTACTTGTAGATATTTATCTCCTCTTCTTATGCATATTTTTTTTCAATAACTTTGAAGATTGTTTTGCAGAAAATTAGAATTCCTTTTGAGGATTTCACTAACCCTTTGTGTTGGCAAGCTTAAGTAAAACAAGAAGGCTAAACTACTAATCTTTGTTTTGCAGATCCTTAATACATTTGGGACAGAATTTCATCAAGGCCGTGAGCACGTAGACTTTTGTGTAGGCCGTGGGTCCTCATAAAGGTAGCTCTCCTTCTTTGACAAGGCTGTGAGCTTTTAGAGGCCTAGTCTCTTTCTCCTTGCGCAGACTTTAACACTCTTGGAAGGCTGATTTATATATGTAAAGCAGTCCTTTAATTTTCAGATTTGAAGGCTCTCCTTTTGTGCCTCATTTGCAATCGACCTAGCTTTACCAAGGATAGCATCTATTGTCTAAGCTTTAAGCAAATATTGTAAAGATCTACCTTGAGTTTAGTTGAGGCCTTTGAAGTGTCCTCATCTCTTGTAACCAAGTTAATAAAAAATCTTTTTTCTTGAGGGAGCTTGGGAAGTTTTTCTCATCATATCCCATCTCTTCATTTAGAAGGAGGGCTTTTTCTTTTGGGTGGATTAACTTTCTTAGTTTGGTTTCTAATTTACTTGGATGCATTGTCTCATTTGTTAATTTAATCTACTTTGTGTCTGTTTAACTGATAGCTTTAACACATAACACTCATATTTTTCTATTTAGCAAATCGAACTTGCCAATTCATTCACTAGTCTCTTGAATTGTGCAATCAATTTGATAGTTGCTTGAGCTACAATATTTTGCAATCTTGTGTGGTGCAACTCATCTCCCATTCACTTAAACTACAACACACTATAAGCATTCATTTTTATTTCCTTGGAAAATTGGATTTGTTTATTGATCTAGTTCTCTCTTAATTTGGGCATTTGTTTCAGATGTTTATTTGTACATGCTTCATCATTTCCTTTTATATGTCATATGCTTGGGTTACCATCTTGAATATAACATTGTTCATTGATATATATATTTTGGAGCATCTTGTTAACATCATTTACTTGAAACAATTTACAAGTGTTCCACGGGACACGTCCCCCAGGGTTAGGTGCACACACCCCTTGCACCCCATGCACACGAGATGGGGGGACATTTGGGGGTACATTTCCCCACGCACCCTTCTTGGGGAGTCGTGGGAAGACGCAGAGGGGGTGTGTTTCCCCAGTGTGGGGGACGCGACTCCCCAAAAGGGGTGCTTTTGGGCATTCCCCCTCAAAAGGAATAGACTTTCCTCTAGGAGAGTAGAAAAGCTAGTTGCAGTGCATAGTTCTCTACGTCTTGCACATAGGAAGACATCAGAGTATCAGAGGGGACTAGCAACACGATGGGATATGGATCCAGAGGATAGTGCATAGATAGATATCGAGGATGGATCAAATGAATTGCAACATTGTTTGGTTGGAGTTTTGTTGGTTACTCAAGAGAGTGACTTTGACTTAGTGACATTTTCATTGATGGTCTCGATGACTTCATGCAATAGATGGATGTAGAGGATGAATCATTGAGATTGAGTCCTTGAGTTATATAAATTTTGAATTTAATAATTTACTATTTTAGTGTTCAAGCTTCAGTATCTAGTATATAGTATATAGTAATACTAATATAATAGTTTGTTTTGTTGTCAATTTAGATTCTAGAATGATGAATGATGAATTTAATTGTTAAAACAATGTAGATTGTAGAATGATGAATGGTGAATGATATGGATCAATGTATTTGAATATTTCATTATCAAATTTTATTATTGAATCTCATGGTATGGATGAATGATGAGTATGTCCTATGAATGATGTATGTATCAAAATGAATGATGAGAATGGATCAATGTATGTCATTATTTAAATTCAATTATGAATTTAAATTTCTTGTGGATCAAATTTCAATGTTTTACTATTAGTCTATTTATGCTTTCATTATTGAATATGAACTTGAAAGTTATATAAATATATATATATATATATATATATATATATATATATATATAATAATATATAATATATATATATATATATATATATATATATATAATATATATATATATATATATATATATATATTATATATATATATATATATATCATTAATTAATTAATTAAAAACTATATACCTCGATCCTCGACGCCCCCCTACACCCCCAAAATTTCCCTAAAATTTGAGGATACTCCTACACGTCCCACCTCTTCGTTTCCTCGCATCGGAGTCTTGGTGGAAGATTGCAATTTGCAATTAGGACTTAGACATTATAGCATTAGATTTGCACATTTAAAAACTTACCTCTATGCATGAGCTTCGTTGAATAGACATTCTAGGACCAAATTTTCCTGATTTTTCTTTCACCTAGTACGGAGTAAGGTTCCAACACATGTCCTTGCAGTTCTCTTGGTGGCTTAGTCCCCTTGTAGGAACGAAGGCACGTGGATTGTAAGGATTATGGGAAGGGTGTCGTTAATGGAGGACTAATGCCTCCTCAACCTATCTTCCTTGCGAACCCTAATCTTTACCTTGTGGCAAGAATTTGAAAATTTCTCATTTTAGGCATTTAAAATTAAAATTAATCAAGATAATTGCATCTCACATAATCTAGTTTTAGGCATCATCTCATCAAGTTGGTTTATGAGCATTTTACACATTACTTGCAATACCATTTTATGTATCTCATGTACTTGTCATCTTGAAGTCTATTTGCTCATGGTTATTTGATGTTTATATCATTCTATTTGAGCATTTATCATATAGGTACGTGTTCCATTTACTTTTGCAAGTTATATTCTTGTTGCTTATATTTCATATCTTGAACTAACACTTGTTTTGCAGGATTACTTGTCATTGTAACTTGAGTTTCTATTTCTATCTTGCAAGTACTTGATATTTTCATTTGAGCATTGTTTACAAGGCACTAGTTCATACTCTTTATTGTGGAATTGCTATATTGAAATATATCTCTTACATTGCTCATCATTCTCACTTGCTAAATCTTCAATCATGTTACCTTTGAGAAGTAGTTCCTTTAGCCTTGCTCTCCTAGAACTTCTTGTTTCCAACAAGGTTCTCTTTACTAACCATTCTTAGGGACCAACCCCTTACCTTAACTTGGAGAGAGATTTAACAGAGAGAGTTGGGATTAGGTGACAACCCCTTCTCTGAGCTTTGCCACCAAGACCACACCTTGTGGGTTTGAAGATTTTTCCCACATTAACCTGGGTAAGCGAGCCGGCAACAACTCCTAATTCTTACTAGTTTGCATTTGCGATTTTGTGTGCATCATATTAAAAGTTATGAATAGGGTTTGTATTGTAATTTTTTTTGCATCGCTGATTCCAGTGTTGTGGGGGGAGTGCACCCCCTTTCTCTTGCTCCCAAAGCGCGCTCAGGTAGCGACCTTGGGAGCGCACTCCTGTATTGCTACCACAATTTCTTTTGCTCCCTAGCTTTTCTTCGCAAAAATATTTTTGCTCTATTGTTTAACACCCTTGTAAAAGTATGCGGCAAATCTAGTGAGAAGGAAAAGGGTTGGAACAACAAATTTTACATGTTTTCATTGTTAAACAACCTACACTAGTTCTTATATTTGTGTAAGAAAACATCTCTACAAGATTATGCCTGTTGAAATGTTAGGGTCCCACCCTAACCCCCTTATCTATGTAATGGGACCACATCATAGTTAAGAGTCAATAAAGCCCATATTAATAATTGTAAGTGGTTAATCCGCAATTAATATAGGAACCACAGTTAGTTGCAAATGGGCCGACGGTATTAGTAATAAGCGGTATTACCCGTGGGTATTACTTGTAGAGTCATATAATATA
>APFE031755681.1:0-20698 GCA_000404065.3 Pinus taeda | reverse complement strand
GTTGGTCGAGTCCCTTCCGGGCCTCACCCTCCTTTGTCGGATGAGCCATTCTTCCTAATTGCCATTTTGATCAATATTTGAGCAAATCTGGCGGAATGAGCTGAATAAATAGGGCAGGCCACCTAAGGAAGGAAGGACGGCCACCTCACGCTCGAAGGGATATGAATGACCTACAAGGGAGGAGACAGAACCAAGGAAAGGTATTCAACCACAGCCTGATAACCCAGAAAGACTTCGGTTCTACCTTCCCTAACCAAATAGGTTCTACCTTTGCTATGCTAAAAAGGCCGATAACCCCCCAGCAATACCGCGGACCTATTCTCCATTATCCATCCTTAGCGGACCTATTCTCCGCGGACCTAATCTATATCGATCTATCCTTATCTTATCGGATCTTCAGGAAGGCGGGATCCGCTCCTGAGATTCTCGGGTGGTAAGATAGTTCAGACTAGGCGGACCTATCTGATCTGAAGACAGTATTGTAAGGACCTTTCTGGTACGTGATAACCTTACCTTATAGAGAGCTCTCTCTGCTTGCTTGTAATTTGACCCTTCGCTATCTCCGCTTGCTTCTAGCGCTTCTTGCTTGTAAGACCTTTCCTTCTAGGCCTGCTTGTCCATCATCACCTTGGCAAGTACTTCATTTATTTCCAATCATTGACGGAAATCCGACGAAATGAGCAGGGGCTGAACGGACATGAATTGGATAGTAATTACAACGAATTAGAGAAGGTTCGAATCCCGGACACAGGCTTAGAAACTTTGTTTCGTTGCCGTCTTTTTGGGAATTGATGATATTAACTGTCGAAGAAGCATTTTTGAGTTCCCCATATTGTCGAATAAGCATTTGTCCGCACGACTACTGGAAAGTCATTATACTAAAGCGTTTTTAAGCTTTGAAGGCGCTGAATGGAATGAAGGAACGAAAGGGGCGGCTAGTTTCTGTTTGTGGGGCCGGGAGCTAGACCTATAGGCAGGCAGGAGAGGTACGTCGCTCGATCGAAGTGCCGGCTGGAAGCAACCAATCTTCGCTTTCCACCTCATATAAGATGACCATGCTTGCTTGGCTCTACCGCAAGAAATCCCGGCCCCAACTCCCTTATCTATCCATCAGGGCCGGGCGGGAGCTCATTCATAAACGCAATCCTTCCATGAGTTAAGGTAAGACCTTTCCTGACCTTCCATCTCCGGGTGTGTTATCTACGGTGGCAGGCTGGCCCTTCTCAGTCAGATCAGGGCGAGCGAGCGACCGAAGCCTTTCTCTTTACCCGAGTAAGTTCAGGCATACCCGGACCTTTTAGCATAGGGTGGGCGGATCTTTCATAACCTTACCAAAGCCTTTGTCAGGACCTGGAAAATGGTCGAACCAACCCTACCTAAGCTGTGAGGAGGGTTTCCCCTGCTTGAAGGACCTGAGCAGAGTGAACTAGCAAACTTGTCCCAGCCTTCAATATAATAGAAGGTCCCTCCCTGTTTACCTTTCCCTACCACCCACGTAACTCAGGGTTTATCGGACCAAGGTGAAGGTCATAATATTCCGGACCTGAGCCCCCTTATATTATATTGAAGTACCTTTCTCTTGCCTGATAAGAGGCGAGAACTTTGACCTCATTCCTCCTTCAGGGTTAATCGGGTATGGTGAGGGACTCACTATTCATCATGTGGAGGATGCCAAAGAGGCTCGAGCCACTATTTACTGACCACCCACCAATCCCACCGAGGCCCATCCCCACCCAATAAGTAAATTGAATGGAATTTATGACCTTTTTTTATGGCATTTTCAAGTAGTTTTATGGCATTTTCAAGTAGTTTTGGGGCCACTTTCACTTGGGAAATGGCATATTATATTATATATGTTGCGGTAGTTTTCCGTCATTTCATTCCATACCTTTAGCTAAACCTCCCTAATTAAGCTACTCATTAAGGGAAGATAAGAAGGGATTCCCTCATCCTCATACATTCAGCTTATCTCAGAAAGTAGGGTAGGAAAGGTAGATTCATCCCCCCTAATCCTCATACTTATTAAGCTACTCTAATAAGGTTTATCTAATAAGCTAGATAGTAGGAAGATTCTTCAGCTTAGAGGGTAGGGAAGAGAAGCTTCTACCTCATCTACCTCATACATTAAGGAAGAAGCTTAGAAGGAAGACTCTATCACTCACATAACAAAGCCATAAAGCCAGCCAGTCATAGCTGTTCCCGAACCTAGCGTTTCGTACCGATCTTCTCGGCTTTACTAGCCACACCATACTTTACTGACTTTATGTTTCCGAACCTAGCTGTTCCTGAACCTAGCGTTAGTTTTTGAGTGTGAGCGTGTGAGTGAAGGTCCCGGAGGGGCTTGAGCTTCCTAGTGCAAGGAAGGCATCTTATTGAATATCAAGGTTAGGCCAGGTGTGGGAAAGAGTAGGAACGATAGAAACGATATGTTCAATTATGATTAGATTAGGGAAAGTCAGCACTATTCACCTGTTGCTTATAAGTGGTAGTATTGAGCTCGGCAATGACGACTGGCTAAGATACTAGGGAGTATGACTGGGTACTAAGACTAGGGAGTATGACTAGCGGCTATCGACAATGGGAAAATACAAGTACTCCCGTCAATGACAACTGGGTATCGAAACCTTCATTCAACGACTAGCGACTATCCGCACCTTCGGGCAGCTCTGATTGGCTATGATCGACTGGCACGTACTAATTGGCACACACGGACTATTGGTCACGGACTATGGGTACGGACAACTGGGCACGGGGACAACTTGGCATGGACTAGCACGTACTCTTGGGCACTATGGGAAGGTGAAAAGAGCAAGCAATGTCCTGACTCATACTTGGTCCTGACTCCCTGGGTTTTGACTCTGGTCCTGACAACCCCCACTGTAAAGCCCGGTAGAAGCCCATACCTCACTGGATAAGCAATTGGTCGTGATTTCTCCTCCTCACCTAACCGGACCGTACCAGCCCATACCTAACTGAACCGGTATCAGGCCAGATAGTACGAGCCGTGAAAGCCCTTACAAGACAAGATTGTATATCTATCCACTATCCATAAGCGGGGTTGATTGTTAGGGTATGTAGTAGCTAGCTAGGTTGGCTGGTTGGTTGAGTGGAATCAGTTCAGGTAGGTAGGTTCGTTTGCTTGCACTAGCTCTGGTTTCTGGGACTAGCTATTGGTGGTACGAGTGGTAGGAGACGATACAATAGCTAAGCATGATTGGCTGGTGCTCCTGCTTGCTTGGTTGGTTCAATCAATCTTTGTATGCCGGTAAGGTTGCTTGCTTGTAGGTTAGAGAGCTCTCGAGAATAGCTATTGGTGAGAGCAGCTAGCGATAGAAGCATTAGTTAGCGTGAAGCAATGGATGATTACCAGCCTAACGCTTAGGTTGTTTACCAGCCCACCAATGCCCACACTATAAATCTTACGCTGTCTAGAGTGACCAGCCTTATAAGCCTTACCAGCCATAGAGTGACCAGTCTTCCCAGCCATAGAGTGACCAGTCTTACCAGCCATAGAGTGACCAGCTGATGAAACGAACAGAGCTCTAAGCCTACCTACAGCCAGCCTACCTACAGCCAGCCCGCCTACAGCATATAAAGTCAGGACCCCATTGTGCACCTACCTTTCTCTTTGTTGTCTCAGAGACAACTCGGCTAAAGAATCAATTTATAGCCCTAGCCCTCTAATTCCGCCCTAGCCTTCTGCTGTTGGAAGGTCGCGTTTATCCCCGTTCTTCTCCGCCCTACCTTCGGCATGGCAACCCAGCCAAAGCGCCCGGGCAGTTGGTAAGGCAGCACTGGCAGTACTCGGCTCAGCTGCCGAAGAAGACCCCGTTTCTATAAGGAGGTCACACTTATTCGCTTAGAAAGACTCTTTTTCACCCGTCAACCCTCCATTTACCCTCTTCAACCCTTAGCGAATCAAAGTCAACCCTCAGCTAAGCTAAGGCAACCTTAAGGAACCCTCTCTTCAACCCTCTATACTGGCCGGCTTACCGGTCCTGATCTTCGGTAAGGTCCTGAAAGACCCTTTTTCCCCTCAATGCTCCACTGCACCGCGGCAGACAAAGCCTGCAAAATGGACCTTCCCGCAGATACCTTTCCTCCTCTGCATCCACACCATGGCCCTTTGCAGTATATTGCCTATATCTCATTGGAAGGTGAACCCGAAGGCAGCCAATTGGACATGAATACATCTTGGTGGCTATCGCTTCTTGCACAAAGTGGGTGGAAGCAGCCTCCTACACCACGATCACAGCGGCACACGTCATAATCTTTTCATATGGTGAGGAGACGTATTCGCAATTGTAACGGGCCTGGGCTCTGCCGGAGACGTATTCGCCATTGTTTCATAACCTGACTTCACCCTTGGCGGCACTTATTGAAGGTTGACTTCTTCTTTGTTCATCGAAGTTTGACTTATCATCACCTTGGCGGAGGTTCTTGCTAATTTCACTCCTCACCATATGAATAGGGAGTCCCTACCGGGCCTATTTTGCCATTTTCACTTGGCGGAACTTCTTTCAATATAATTGGTCGAGCCTTAAAGCGCATCATGACGTAATTACATATATAATATCTTAATTTGGATTGTAAGCACCCTCTTCATTATTCTAGGCAGCGGTACCATCAATCATTCCGTCCAGCCATCCAGCAAGCAGCAAGTTCGAAGAAAGAAAGAAAATACTGTCTGCAAATGAGCTCACAATCTCCATGCACTTCAATGCCTTTTGAGAACTCCAATAGAAATTCCTTTCTCGAGTGCCATCTATGCCCGTTTTCATTGAATCGACGGAAGGTTTATTAGGTAATTGGACCAGCGATAACTAGGGTGAGCTTGCCGAACTCTCGACTAAAGGGCCGGAGGATTTCTCTCGCTCACCTTCGCCCCAAGGAAGTGAAGGACTCGGCCAAGGGTTACGAGGTGAGGAGAGGCATTTCACTGTCCATAAACTGGTAAACTTTCTACAAATACGCGAACCCACTCTCCCACCAAAGAAGGGGGAGGGCCCCAAAAGAGAGGCTTCTCCGCATTGGTATTTTGGAATAGCTTCGATCTGACAATGGCATATATTATATAGTCATTAGCATCATTCTTTATATATGTCATTATGCATTCATAGTCATTATATATGTCAATTATGCATTCAATCTCGTTGCTAATATTCCAAAAACTCCGCCACGGTCAAATGGCTAATCTCGTAAAGGATACGTAGTCGCTGGTCCGCATCGGGCAAGGGTGAGGAATCGAACTGTCGACAAGGGGGCTGCCATCAACGTAGTCGCTTGGCCGCATCGGGCAAGGGCCAAAGCATCAAACCTCCGCGTTATTGGGTGGGGGTGAGCCTGTCGAACTCTCGATAAGGGGGAGGACGTGAGTTGAGGGTCTGCGAACGATCGCATTCAAAGGTTCAATAGGTTCAAGCAAAGCATAGTCTCTCAGCGGTTAAAAAAGTTGTATGGGGCTTAGAGATTGAAGGGGATAGTCAATCTGTAACTATGGGGCAAACGCATGGACACAAACCTACCTTAGATGAAGCCAGAGCCCACCCAGAAGCCAGCAAGATAAGCCTTCACCCAGCCCCCCAGCCTTAAGCCCTACCTGGCTTAATCAATTGGTTGGTAAGGGCAAGCAGTACTTCCTCCATCCATAAACTAAGTAGGATGAAGCGTTAAGTAAAGTCTGGTAACCAAAATAGGTGGATAGCATGCACGTAAGTAAAGGTAGGCTGAGTAAGAGAGTCCTAGTGCTGATACTGCTACCACTAAGAATCTTAAAGCAAGTGTTATTTATTGAAGCCTGCCTGTGAATGCTGTATTTGAAGCCCGTGACCAATGCTCTATGTTGAATTCCAGCTCTCTCTGCTCTATGTGAAGCCCTTCCATCCATCTTCTCAAATGCTTTCTGTAAGTCGTCTAAGTAAGGCAGGCAAGTCTCTATCTATCTCTAGGTGGGTAAATCTCAAAGTAAAGGCACTAACGTTATTCAAGCATATCCTAGCAATGCTGGCTGTCTAAATCAATCAATTGTATCTGTAAGCTCGTCCCCCGAAAGCTCAATAGCGGTACCACTAACTAACTAAGATTCCTGGCTGAAGCAAGTGGTTAGGGCAGGTAGCACTCCATGCATTAACAAGGGTGGTTAAAGCAGTAAGTAAAGGTCCGGTAAACAGGTGGATAGAGATCGGGCAGCAGGAACCCGGATCAATCACCAATATGAAGGCAGGTAAGAAGGTTCGATGGGTGGCTAAGAAAGCTGGTGTGCTAAGAAGGACTGAAGTACTGATTATGAGGAAGGCAGGTGTGACTGGATCATAAGGCAGGTTGTTCTACTGAATAACCACCCTAGTCTGTTTGCTTGACTGATGGCTATAGACCCTCTGGTACCTATCCTTGATTCCTTGATTGAGTGAGCTTGGTTGGAAGGAGGAGTCTACTGAGTGTAGGTAGGTCAAGGTAAGGTGGGTTGGGTAGGCAGGTAGGGTAGGTTAGGCAGTATAGGCATCTAAGTAGATAGATAGAGCTAGCTGGGGATATAGATGTGTATAGCTATATAGAAGGTAGGATGGGTATGGAGATAGAGTGAGTATAAGGGTCTGAGTATAGGTGGTATAAGCGGTATAAAGTGTCTTAGTATGATAGTTTTATGGAGGGTTAGTATGCTTCCTTGATTGAATGAAGTGTGGAAGGCTAATTTGTATTATGTTTCAATGGGTAAAACCCCGTTTGAAGGGTGTAAAGGTGGTTATGAATAACCCATCCCAGTTAGTAAGCCGACCAGCTAGCTTTCTGTAAAATGTTATTCTCAATGCGTGGATTCAGCAGTTGAGTACATGAATGAATGTTCTCTATCCCATTCGATGGAATTTCTTTGCCTCGTCTACAGCTTGAAACACCTACCTTTCATTGCGTTGAGAGGGAGATTTAGATTCAGTTCCACAGCCGAAAGAAGTTTGGGAATGATGTGTACGCCGGCGGGAGCTCGGACTAGCTTATTCACACAGAAAGGGGTTTCTTTCTTTCTGCCCAGATCCCAATTCTGTGCTAGGGCCAGATGCAGTTATATACGTAATAAGGCGGATGTATAGGATGGATGATATGGCTGGTATTATTGGTCTTGCTGGATGGTACGACTAGGTGGGGCGGATGGTAAATGAAATACAGAAAGATAGCGTTGTGAGAATGCTTGATTCGTTGAACTTAGCAATTGAAACTGGTAAATTCACGAGTGAGAAGGTGGCGTCTCCAGATGATAGAGAGTGCGGACCTATCGACGAGTTCTCCTCTGTTTACCTGGCCTTGATTGAAGTGGTAAATTAAGGAAGCAAAGGTGACGTATCCAGATGAGAGAGAATGCGAACGTAGCCTATCAAGTTATCCTTCCTATGTGAACCTGGTCCATCCAGATGGTGGGAAATTCACGAGTGAGAACCTGGCGTTGCGAATGCTTAATGGATCGTTGAACTGAGCAATCGAAACTGGTAAATTCACGAGTGAGAGGGTGGAAGCGACGATAGGCCCGGAGGGACTCAGCCTGAGGTTAACAGGTCCGAGGCCGGAGGGACTCCTCATTCATACTGGTGGAAGACCGGCAGGGTGCACAGCACACTCGGACTGTCCAGGCATGCGGCAGCAGGCCTCGGACTGCTTACCCCCCAACCAATAAGTCAACCCTACCTTTAGTGCTGCTCGACCATAAGGTGAGAGGAGAGGGGCTCGATCTTGTAAGGCCTTTGGGGGGCTCGCTGATAAGGAGAGGAGAGGGCTAATCAAAATCTTTCGTACCCAATATGAGCCAATATAACTACCCATCGAGGTATAATCTATCCCCCGATGCAAGGTATAATCTAAAGCCCCATGTTCTCTACCCCCGAAACTCTTCCCTTGGTCTCTACACCTCACATTGCTGATCATTGCCGGGAACCACTAGTCGCAGGTGTTGATGCACTCAATCCCCTGATACTTCATGCCAGGAGTCGATGGCTTCTTGTAGGTTAGGTTTTGGAACCGATGGAGCACGTCTTCTTTTCCGTTTTTCAACCGATGCATGATGCTTACTTACGATTCACCTGTTGATGAGAAAAGTTGCTGAGCCCGTTGTTGTAGAATTACGTATATAATGTAAGCTCTTATACTGACCCATCTTACGGGCGGGATAGGCACAGACAACAGCCCACATCTTACAAAAAAAGCTACCTATCATTCCCCGCTTTCGTACCCTATTGAGACACCCCGAGATAAAGAAAAGAGAAGTTCAATTTACTTATTGGGCTCTCAAATAAGTAACTAAAAGGCGTTGGTCGA
Organism: Pinus taeda; assembly: GCA_000404065.3. Classification (NCBI taxonomy): domain Eukaryota; kingdom Viridiplantae; phylum Streptophyta; class Pinopsida; order Pinales; family Pinaceae; genus Pinus; species Pinus taeda. Next base: position 12,397 of record APFE031755681.1, on the reverse strand, counting down.
GAGTTCGGCAAGCTCACCCTCACCCTAGCTAATTCTTTATTTCATACATACATAGGGTAGGTCTCCACCTTTTATGGCTACGCATAAGTCTTCCCGACCCCGACACTTATGTATACGAGATACCGACTGGTCCTCCCGGCCGGGTAGATTGGGAAAGCAAGGATCAAATGAACCACTTCCTTCTTAGGAAAACCCCCAATAAGGTAGCTTGCTACTATGGAAGAAAGTAGGGGGCCGATAGGCGCTTGCTTACCAAGTTGATCGCCTTGGATAAAGGGATGTTATCTCAAGGTATGTTATGGGGTCGTATAAAGTATTCGGCCGGGGAGAAGCATCTAGTTCCGCCCTTCCCCCCAGACAGGTGGTTTATGGAATTTGTTGTTGAAGATCTATCTGGCTGGTATAAGTATAAAGTGGTCTGGCCGTTCTGTTAGTACGTTATTCTATGGCGTGTAATATTGCTAATTCTGTACTTAACATGTATAGGGAGGGGGCCTTTAGAGTGATGTTCGCCTTGAGTGTAACTACTTATTTTGTTTTGATTGACTTCGCGGGTGATAAATAGCTAAAGAACTAGGCAGAGGGTTTACGGGGTAAAAATAGCAGGGTTAATTGCCCATATATTTATTACCATCAAGATAAAGTAATACTTCTTTTTTTATTTCTTTGTATACAATATTATGGTACGATCGATTAGGGTCGAATCCCATACGATGCTAAAGCATAATTACATATATAAAGAATGATAATGAAACAACCTTGAGCTTCCCTTACCCATATGATGAGTGAGTGTTCAAACTCTATTTGGGACAGCCTTGAGCAATATATAAAACCCCAAAATGATGTCTATTTCCAACTATATCCTAACTCTGAAAGAAAGTGGATTCGGATTGCGGGCACGCCGAACTATTGTTCGGTCAGTAATAATAATTCGCTTAAATGGCTTTGAGGGAATAAATATAGGGTGTAGGGCGGGCCGGGCGAGAGTACTTTATCTACGACTACGATTTGGCTTCGTAAACCAATGAAAAAGAGGCTCTCTGCAGGCCGCTCTGGCAACTCTGCCTGTTTGATTTTACTGGTTCGCATAGTCTTGGTATGGTCTAGTCCAGTAACACTCGTATGACTGACTGTAAGGGGGTACGACAGCTGCCGAAGAAGGAGTAGCTTCTGTTTGTCCTGTGAATGCGTATGAATGGGTAAGAGTGTCCCTATTGTATGTAGCCGGATGTCTGAGTGTAGCTAAGTATGCTCCCTGCCTTCCCTTCGGTAAGACTGTTTTCTATATATCCTCAAAGAAAGGGGATAACATTCCAAGAGGAGAATCTATCCATCCAAGCAAGATTCTAATCATCCATCCGAAAATTAGGTTATAACACCTGGACAAGAGGGGTCTTAGTCTAAACTTCATTATCCCAGGTCCTCCTATCCTAATGCTGGATGTGAAGCCCAACTAACTTTCCAACCTCTTTCTTTCCCGTAGGTCGGCACTAATGAGGCGATGTAATGAAACCTTTCTCTTTTCCTCTCGTAATGCAAGTGTTTATAACCAATGAAACTGGGGATCTTGGTTAGCCATATAGCCCTTCCCTTGTTCTTGAAGCGATAAGATCTAGTTGGGTTTGGTAGAGTAACCTGCGCTGATGGGCCTTTGGGTTCCAAGCGATAGGATCTATTTCCCACCACCCACGTCCAAATGCATGCTGTATGTACCGCCTGACTATCTCACAGACCTCTCTCCTGCCTGTAGGTACTCATACGGGTTAATTGACCATCATATCCTCTTGTGTCATGTGGTATTAGAGCAATAAAACGCGGGGCTTTATTGTTTATTTAGCTCTTCCTTCCCCTTTGTCTTCACGAAGTTACCAAAGATAAGGTACCGATCTATAGCGTGCGTTAAGCTCTAATGAACGAAGGCCTAAAACTGTTAATCTGCTAGTTGCAACACCCTAAACAAATCCGTGGTATGGTTAGTGTAAAAAGAGAAAGAAGGTTTCAGGGTTTTACCGGACCCTTGACCCCGCCCCGTTATACTATAGCTTCGGGGAATAGGGAGTTCGCTTACCCCTTACCTCTTATACTGGGGAATAACTAGCTGCCAAGCTTGGTTTTAGCCCTCCACCAGGAGCTCCTAATGCTCGCTTATATAAAGTAAACTCGATCAACTAGCCAAAGAGAGGAACTGGAAACAGCTGACTCTACGCACCAAAGGGAGGCTTTTATTTGATTCCAGCCAAACGATGGTAGGCATGCATTTTGTTATATTGACAGGAATCGGGATCAAAGGTATCCATCTTCATTTGAACCATGAATTTGACTGGAAGAAATTAGATATACAATTTATATCTCTCCCTAGGTTAGCCCAACACCTGGAGCTACTAAAAATGCATGCTCACATAGATAATGTAGCCTGGATCCACTGGCTTAGCCAAACACACTGGGCTGGGGAGTAGAGCTCACCTTCCTACAGCTAGTAGGCTGGGGTGAGGTGATAAGCCCAACCTCCTTCTATGGGCTATTACGCTATAGCTATTACCTTGGCTAATACACCCGCTTGGCTTTACCCTTCGAATCCACGTTTAGGCCCCTATAAGTGCCTTCCCAGTAGCCTCACTGGGGCTTGACCCCACGCACTTTAGCCTCCTCCTCAATCTGGGGCTCATAACCTACTGTACGCTATAGCTCTCACCTACAGCTAGTCAGTCCGCTGTGCTACCTCCTTTACGCTAGGATGCTTGGCTAAGAATCCCTCACCATATGAATAGTGAGTGACCCCTAAATAATATAGGGCCCTTCGCTCGGATGGGGAGGCTATCACTCCCTTCGGTTATTGGGATTTATATACTTTATATATAGTTTGAGGAAAATGGATTACTTTGGAAGGTACCTTTAAAGGTGCGAAGCCGCTTATCCCTCCGAGGGCAAGGAACTTCTAGGGAATTTGATTCCATATAAAAAGCCTTTCCGATGCTTTCCCTTGAACGATGCCAGCTCCCTACGCAACCCTTCTCCTACGGAATCTTGTGCCAAGATTTGGTCTTCTTTTCTTATATACGTAATTATGCTTTTATTATGTTTATGAGAACAGAAACGATCGGAATCGAACCATAAGTCGCATAAGAGCAAGCATCCGTTGAAGCAATTGTTTTTTCACCAGAACCAATTGATCTCCAGCTAAGTGAAAGCAACAGAGCGAGCATCCTTTCCTCCTGTAGAAGCACCTGTGATTTACCTCGTTTACCGAGTCAAAGTCCCAGGTGTTGATCTCCTAGTTCGATAAGCAGTATAAGTTATGGTTTTTATATGAAATCAGTGAATGATCTAATTGATCACCCGGCATCAGTGTTAGAGGCCCGGATGCAGTAGATTCACCCGCAGCTTAGATAACTGGCTAATGACCGAAATCGTATGAGTTAATACGTTAAATAAACACTTTGTCTAATGCTCTATGGAGTTATGTTTTCTCTTTCTGCACCAAAGAAAGGGTAATCCCACGCCCGCTTGCCAGACTGCCCGTACCTTCGGGTATATTAGCAGTTCGAAGAATGGAGGCAAGTCGAAAAGGAAGGGAAGGCCGATCTGCCGGGGCGAGCTCAGGTTCGCTTATTTCTTTCCTTGGGTCGAGAAGGAAAATGAATAAGGAGTTGCTTGGGCCCTAAATAAGGAATCGAGCGTTCGTTCCTATCCATATTGTTTTCCGTATACTGCGCTTCCAGTATACCTGATTAATTCTTCTAAGGCTGACATCAACACTTGGATGGATCAACTACTGGCATGTCCGCTATGGAAGTGGGCCTGGGTGCAAGGGAATAGGAGCGGTCATAGGAATGGGGACTTGCCTTCGCCTTCGGTCTTGATCCAGGCGCGTTATATACGTTGCGGTAGTTTTTATATGGTTCAAAGGGGTTCGATTCCTCGGTGCCGTAGAGTTCAGTTATTACGGATGGAATTCTGTAAAACCTGAGCAGAGCTCCCTTAAGAGTCAGAGTAAGTCTTTCGGGTGACTATCTCTATCGAGTCAATTACTATATCGAGGAAAGGGTACAAGGAGCAATAGCGAAATGGATGGAGGGAAGGTAAGGCTGCGCCCATGGATGGAGGGAGGTCAGGCTTCGCCTTCCAACCCGTCAATAGGAGTGGGTGTGAGGTCAGGCTTCGCCTTCCAACCCGGTAAGTAAGGGTGTTAATATCCATCCTTACTCTCCCTTTGGTCGAGCAACGATATCTGTCTCTCCCGACTCTCCCTTTGGTTGGATTGTGTCTTAGGACCCATAGCCCAAAAGAGAGTAGCTTCTCGCTTCCTCACGAATGGATTGAAGGCCAAGTCCGACAAGTACGGCCGGGGCTTATGAGCAAACTGCCAAGTACGGTCGGGGATTATGCCTTACAAAATGCCTAAGACAAACCCCACTTCCACGTTGCCTGGCTTTCTTCCTTACACGTTACCTATCTGGCTTCCAGACTGTTACGCGTACCCTGGCTTTTATACTGTCTGCTTCCCTACTTACGTTCCCTCTACTTCCCTGGCTGGGGCTGTCTGGCTTTATCTCCCATTCCCCTGGCTTTGGCTCCCATTTCCCTCGGATGGCTATACCTCGGATGGCTATACCTTACGCCTGGCTGGCTTGCTTTACCTTCCCGAGTGAGGTAAGTTAGTGGCTTGTTCCTGACTGCGGACTGCTTACTTACACATTTATAGAACGTTGCCTTACACGTTGCCTGGCTCACCCTCTTCCATGTTCTTACTTCCAACCTATTCCAACCCTCTTACACCCTATTACTTCCACGTTACCCGGTTGGCCTCCTTACACGCTATCTTACACGTTACCTGGACGGCGGTATTTACCATCATACCCCGGAGAGCGGTCCTTCCCATTGTTACTCAGATGGCGGGATTTCACTGTCTTATCTGGCTGTCTTTCCCATTGTTTCCCGGATTGATCGATCGAGCGATGGATTTAGTTATGGATTTATTGATGGTGGGAAGGGAAATGCCGGGCGGGATCGAACAGTCTTGGCTGGATGGCGGTAGTGCCCAGTAGTCACCGGCTGTATTGACCATTGTTCCCCGGATGGATGGCGGTAGTGCCCAGTAGTCACCGGATTGATGCATGGATGGATCGATGGAGCGATGGAGCGATGGAGGTCCTTCCCATCGTTGTTACCCGGATGGCGGGATGCGATTGAACAGTCACCCGGCTGGCGGATCGATGCATGGATGGAGCAATGGCAATGAAAGGAATCTCAAAAGCCTATGAATGAACGAATTAGTGAATGAATCAGCGATGCTCTAATATCGTAAGTGAATGAATCAGCGATGGTGGTATAATCTCATATATAATGAATGACCAACGGATACGGCTAAAGTCGAGGGGTTGAACGTCAAGTGCCTTAGCGAACACGCCGCCCACAAGTGTTGTACGGCTAGTATGACTCTGGATGGGCAACGCCAGGTTTCATTAGTGAAATTCCCACTTTTAAGCCAGCCATTGAAGTTCCTGTCAGTCAGTTAGTCAGCCAGAAAGAAAGCTAGAAAGAAAGCCAGCCATCCAGCCAGGGCTAAAAGGTCTAGGTCGTATGGTAAGTAACTACTATCAGGTGTAGGCAGTCAATAGCTGAATCTCGGATCATGCTTCAGACCAATCATTCTTGCACTATTTGTGGTGTTTATGGGCTAATTGCTCTCTTCTCCCAGAATTGCTTCAGTTAAAGGAAGCAACTGACCAAGCTAGGGCCCGATAGGGTCAACCTGGTACCCAACCGGCTCCCCCACCTGTAAACCAACTAACTGTTTTAAGAAACCCTTTTCCATCACAAGGCCTAGTGAGTACGTCCGAGAACCAATCTTCAGGCCAATCGTCCAATAATCATCCTCCTGGACATTCCAATCAAATTTGATGTTTGGACTCCACCAAAGTGAACCTTGTGACTCACAGTCGACAATATGGGCTAATAGCTGAGCTAATGCCAACTGATACCAACAACTCTCCACCCATTAGTAGTGGCCCCTTGAAGATACCGTGACCTAAGGTTGATCTACCCCCTAAGGTACCGAAGATCCCTTTACGTCATACCGCTCAGAATTCGCATGCAAGAGCCACTCATCAATACAGCATAGTAGATGATCTAGCTCAGTCCCCTACCGCTATGTCATCCTTAGAGGTCCTTCAAACCTGCCCATCACAGAGGAAGGCCTTACTATCTTCTTTGGGGTTTGTCGATCCTTCGGATGACAGAATGATTACCTTTTATATCGATAACACAACACCTCACCTTCCACCTTCTGTTGCATTCCAAATTCTGGTCACAATAAAGAACGTCATTGTTCATCGGTGCATCATTGATGAGGGAGCATCCACATGTGTTATGTCTGCCAATGTTTGGAAAACACTTTGATCTCCTGAGTTAGTGCCATCTACAATTACCCTTCGAGCGTATGATGGCCATCCCTCTCAACCATAGGGACTATATCAAAATGTCCCCATCGAACTTGCCGGTAAGACCATTCTTGTCGATGTTGAGGTCATAGATGCCCCATTGGACTACAACATCCTCCTCGGACGTAGTTACATGTATGCTATGCAGGCGGTTGATTCCTCAGTCTTCTGCATGATTCTTTTTCCACATAACGGGAAGATCACAACCGTTGATCAGATGACTTATTATTACCCGAAGTATCATCTCAATCCAAACAACGTCTTGCCTACTATTGAGGGAAGCCAACCCATTTCCTCTCTTACAGGAATAGGCCCTAGAGTCTTCAAAGACTCCACTTTACTTCGCACATATTATGGTCCTCCTCTTGTAGTGTCGATACCGAGCACATCCAACATGTGTATGGTGATATCATCCCAGAAACTGGTAGATCCTGTGCCTACCTCAATAGGTGCATCATCATCTCAACCATCAGGAATGCCCACCGCTCCAGTTTCATCCATCCCATCATGGGGAGGTGTTCCAGTTCTAGGGTCTCCCTCTTCTCAAATCCCGTTCTATTTGATTTAGAAGTGAGTGGGTGGGCCGTTCCGAACTACCGGGGCTAAAGCGTAATTACATATATAGAAAGAATGACAAGCAGCATTGTCGATAGCCTCTTTTCTTTCCTCAATCCCATCCATAAATAAAGGCCAACTCTTCCCAAATCAATAAGGCCTTTATCACAACCCTAGTTTTCAGGAGTGGGCGTATTTTGGGTTTTAGGAGGCTTTCAAGACGCTTTCTTCAATCCTCGAGGGAAGAAATAGAAGGCTTTCCTTGGCCTGGCTAGTTACTTTGAATACGAGCATGTCATTAGTGACTTTGGGGGGAAGAAATATAGGGCCGGAAAGCCCGTCACTGAAGCGCTATTTTGCCCCCGTCCCGTCACAAGAGCGAGCTCGGTGTGGTGTTGTAAAACCGAAATCGCGTATATAATATAACCCCGTAACATCTATCTGGGTTCTCCATCCCCTCCATCAGGCAAGCCGGAGAGGACCCTTCAAGCCCTTCATTCAATGCCTTAGTTCACGAAGTATTATCCCGGATTACTGAACTAGAGCCTTACTGTAAGTATTTACCCCCAACGCCCAATAGGGCCTTTCAAGGCCTTATTTATCGATTCATCCCTGACGGCAAAGCCTTACTTAAACGTGAACCCCTTATTCCCCTCAAACTAACCCCGCCCGACGGGGGACTTAATAATCTGGGTTTATTCGTCTCTAAAACCAATAAAACCAATTTGTTTGGTAGGTAAGATAGGGAACTTGCTTGTGATGCTGAGTGCCAAACTCGAAACTTTACAAGCTTAGAGCGGGTGGAGCATGATATAGAGGAGCTACCCCTGCGGCCCAACCTGCACAAACACATATGCTGTCGATCCAGCTCTTCCTATTGAACACCGAGTGGGAAAGGGGTAACCGGCATGCCCTACAACCTATATCAATTTACTAGTATCCCATACTCCTATCTGTCCCAACCATTCTATACTTGACCGAAATGCAACTTTGGCGGCAACATTCACTCATATAAGTTCATTTTGGTGAGGCGGAGTAACGTGAAAAAGTCGAATGCAACCGGTCGAAAACTAGAAAGGAGAAGGGGGTCCGCTCCCTCGCCTTGAATGCGGCCAAAGCCTACTCATGATATTCTTTGAATAGAGATGAATAAAATGGGGTTGGCTGGAAGTGTATCAGCTCGGGGAAAGGAGGCCAGGGGATAGAAAGGAATAGATAGTATATGTTAGCCCGGGAAAATAGATGGATAGTGGATACCACTTAGTGGGTGGGGCTAATGATCCGATTTCCAGTCCGTCTCTTTCTGTTGGTCGGGCTCTCCCCCTAGCTCGTTGGTTCCCAGGGAGCCAGGGAGCCGTAGCAGGGAAGCAGCAAATGGAATAGAATGAGTAAGCGAATGAGCTAGAGCATAATAACGTATATTCTCTTTTATATATGGTGACATCATAACAGAGACGCCCAAGGTTACTTATTTGGTAAGGGGGTCGAACCGAAACAAAGAAGGGTCTCTTGAAGCCCAATTATTTCATACGTACAGAAGTTATTCCCTCTTGTAAAAGGCATAGTTAGTTGGCTGAATCGAAAGGGATAAATAGGCGGTCTAAATATTGTATCTACCTCAATCTTACGGGCAGCTATCGTTATTGAAGTTAGGGTGTAGAGCCAAGGTAGAACCATTGAACTATTGAACCAACAACCGGAAGAGCATAAGAATGAGAAAAGCAACGGTACACCCGGGAAAATATTACCGATCTTAGTGCCGGAGTGGAACATCATATCTCCGCGGTTAGATCCTCCAAGCTTTATTCCTCAATTGCTATACCGATACTTAGCTTTGAGATCATAGTGCCCGACCACTAGAATAAAGCTCCTTATGTTCTCCGTTTATCCTCCCAATGCATCCCAGGATTTCCTCCCGATCGGCACTTAACCATCCCATCCCGTTTGACCCCTAACCAAGCCTAACAGAGAGCATTTACTACACCTTAGAGTACGCTCATCAAAGTGACTGCTTCCAATCATTAGTGCATGCTTCCTCCATAGCTGGGATAGGATGAGGGGATTCGTAGAAGCAATGGCTCCAGCACAACGATGGAGCATTCAAATGGATGACCTCGCTCTCAAATGGGTAGAAAAAAAATGACGAAATGAATCTAAGTGATCTAAACAAATGAGCCCACCAAGTGCTACGGGTGCATTATATAAAGACAAATGCGCATTTTATATCTGATCTATCCACCCATTAAACGCATTGACGTATATAAAAAACATACCTAATCATTGATGATCCACTAGTATTCGAAGTCTCTCCGCTCATAGCGATTCTCTGGATACAGAACAGGGTGTGTAATTTGCTATTGTAGCTCAATCGCCGATGTGTGTCTCGTAACAGGACTACACTCAAAGGCATACAGGTGCTGCATGGCTGTCATCAGCTCGTGTCGTGAGATGTTTGGTTAAGTCCGCCCCCATCTTGTGTCGCTAAAGCATGCATGCGACTTATTATCCAGCCGGCCTCTTGCTCGCATTTATTAAGTAGTGCTTTATTACGTTCATCATGTATTGGTTAGTTAAAGTGATCCTTCGTAAAGTCTTTTTGGCATTTCAGCCTCTTTTCTTCCATTTGATAAAGGCATTCGTCAAGTAAGAGGCATTTAAGTCCTTTCCTGGACTTCCGTGGGCCTTCGTAAAGTAAGAGGGTAAGGACCAGAAAACAGCAGCTTTTATTGATGTAAATACCACAACCGAATTAACTAACCAAGCAGACCACAAGGAGGAAATGAATGATGGGAAGTGAATTCCATAAGCCTGCTTCTCTCCAATTCGAACAGAATTCCCTCACTTCATGTATCCGCCTGTCCTTCGAATTGAACCAACAATAAGACCTGCATGTTCTTCGGAACGGATATAACCAGGGGTTGGAGTTTCATGAGCGGACTCTCTCATTTAGTAGCCTGTACCCGAACGTATAATCGTGATTCATCCGATCCCGATTATTGGATTAGCTATCGATTGGTTGCAAGTACTACATTTTGGGTTATTTATATTGAGAGACAGATGGTAAAGGGTTTACGAGTCTGGGGTTTAAACAAGCCTAAGGATGAGCTATCCCACGTCTCACCCAATTCCGATCGGTGTTTCTCTAAACATTAGCAGCTTTAATAATAAGCAGCGCGGGAAGGTTTATCTTGTTCGACCGGTCCTCTCCCCTATAGGGTAAGGGTTAGGCCTTGGATGGGGGATGGAGAAGATATCTTATGGATTCGAGGGCCTTCCAGAGAAGGTATTGGTTATTCTCTCGAGTGGTTGGAGCGGGACCCGGAGAATAGGTTCATGTGGGGTTTTTAAGCCGATCCCCTTGATGATGCCAGTGAACCACAATCAGTGAAGGCATCTGAGCTAGATCGAGAGCCGATTTCATATTCCCCAGTTCCAGCCATTTCTTTAGTTTACCTAGAAGGGGCAGAGCCTATCTAAATAAGGTTATGGTAGTAAATCAAATTGAATAGCGGCTGCTAACGCGTCAAGATTTGATTGGAACACGTAAATATTGAACTACGGGCAGGGGTTCTAGGCGAAGCGCTGGCTCTATGGCTCTCTCTACTCCCGCCCTTGCTTCTCCCGTCTCCGCCCCTGTAAATGGCTCTCCTTTAAGCCTTACACCATTGATACTACTTGTTGCCTGCCTTTATTCGAGCTGCGGGAGAACTCTGTTGGCGCTGACTATTTAGGTCCTCCACTTCTGGCGAATGGTAGGGTTCTCTGCTCCTTCTTCGTTGATCCAGTGGTTCTGATAAGAGAAGATAATAGGCAGCAGTCCCCGCAATTAATGAAGCAAGTTGTATAGGTAGAAAGGTATAGTTCTTCAGGTAGGTAGTTAGCACAGGCATGAACCGAAAGGCAGGTAGATCAATTCCTAGCGATAGAGTTGGTTCTAATGGATGAATCATATCGTCAAGACTCGGCCGGAAGAAAAGGTAATAGCGGTACCCGGAAGGTAATAGTTGTACCAAGAATACTTCTTCAGAAGGAAAGGGAAGATAGGGTAAAGGGGGTTCCTAGTCAAGGTTATCAATGTTTTACCCCTACAATCATAAACCATGCAAAGAAAGCATTCTTTGACTTCAAAGTTGGCTTCCTCTGTAACCAGCTTGTATTGATTACCCGTATTCAGGCATTACCTGTATTATGGAATCATAGTACAAGATTGAACAGTAATGGTTACGTAACTACATAGGTACTTGTATTAGCTTGTATACATGTTTCGATATCACCTGTAATGAATACGGTTTACTCATAGTCACTAAGCATCTTGTCTGTTACCTTATTCAAACCATTAGACTCGTAGTGATTGCACAGCTTATACTAGTGATTAGTACAAGCTATAAAAACCATTACACTTTGAATGCAGTTGAGTCTATTTTCACTTTTCTCTTGGAAGAGCGTTCTAAACAACCACTTGCTTTAGGCACGGAGTGATGGTCCATCAGAGAGGAGAGCCTTGTTAGACGGGGGGCTTCAATAACCAACAATTGCTTACATCTTCGTACTTGGTACGGACGGCACCACTTAGACCTTTGTTAGTACTCTCCCTATTTGCTTTAGACCGCTGAGTTTTGTGTGGGATCGTCGGAGGATCGGAACTGCCCTATTCAGGAACTAAAACCCGACCTCCGCATATTGGACGGAAGGAAGGGCTGGCTGGCTCTCGGGTCGGCACTTTCAGCATTCATATGAACAGAACCAAAACTTACTTACTAGATTAGATTCATTTCAGTAGGTGGGTGGCACAGGAACCACCGTTTGATCGTACGTGGAAACTGCCCTCTTGAATTGATGAACTGCAACAACCAGACCCCTGATCTTGCATGAATAGATGGAATAACTTTCAATGCAGTGCAGGCACGGAGTCTATTTAGCTAAAGCAAATTGAGAGTTATCAAACCTGGTGGATGCATGCCCCCCCTCTCTTCCCATTCCGGAAAGGTTAGCGAAGTAATGTTAGGGGCGAGCGATTTAAGCTCTCTTTGTGAAGTAAGGGGGCGCATTTCATAATGGGAGGCGAGCGGAATGAAGGTCCTTAGTTAGCTATCGTGGGGAAGGTAGAAGCAGCCAGCTAGTATGAGGGTAAAGCGAATGCATGATACTTATTAACTAATCAATATTGCAAAGCAATAATGGAGCGCTGGTCGTCTTTCTTTAGACCGAACCAAAGTGAATAAAATAGAGTAATAAGGGCCAAATTAGGCTATAAGAAATGGTCGAGCCTGCTTCCGCATCCTGAAAGGTCAACCCCCAGGACCAACTTACTGCCTGACCGGATGGCCAAATTCTTAGGGTTATATTCAGCCTACGCAGGGTAACCCGCTTGGGCGTGCCAAGTAGCAGTAAAACGCACGCAA
>APFE031755679.1:53096-75069 GCA_000404065.3 Pinus taeda | reverse complement strand
TAGCTCCACTCACAACACAAGTGATTGTTGGGCCAAGAAGTCACTGGCGGCTGAGCTATAGTCTTCGGAATCAGATGCATGTTCCAACTCTGAGTCAGACCCTGATAAAGGGAATGACAAAGGGAAGCAGATTATCAATGCAGAGCCCAACTCCACCATTGCCACCATGAAGATCCAGAAGGAGGAACCCAAAGATCCAGAGTAGGGGAGCACCTCTTCCACTCTTAAAATTAGGTAAAGGGTTCCCTGCTATAGTTCATTGTCGATAGTGGGAGCCAAAAGAACCTCATTTTGGTAGAGGTCGTGAAGCAGCTAGGCTTACTAACCACAACACATCCACAGCCGTACACCATCAGGTGGCTTCACCAAGGATGGGATCTTCGTGTGAGCCAGTAGTGTCACCTTCCATACAACATCAAGCCCTTCATGAATGAGGTATTGTGTGATGTTTCTCCCCTTGATGTTTGTGATGTATTATTAGGCCAACCATACTTGTGGAAGTGACATCCTATGTATGAGTCAAGGCCTCGTGATGCTATTGTTACTTTTGGAAATAAGTTGTAGAGGATATAGGAGGTAGCACCGCCTACTACCATCTCTTTGGTTACTACAAAACAATGTAGTAAGCTCATTTCCAAAATTGGGAAGTTTGTTTTCCTGATGATATGCCCTCAAGGAAGGAAGAAGACGATGGCCATGATCTCCAAATAGGGCCCCTCTGCACAATAAGAATAGATGAACAATGTCATGGAGGAGTAGGAGGACATCTTCACCTCCCCTGCGGGGGTGCCTCTACATTGCCAGGTCAAGCACTCCATTGATTTGACCCCAAGTACACCATTTCCTAATGGAACAATCTATCGGTGGTTCGTTCTGGAGAATGACGAAATCAAGAGGCATATTCAGGAACTGTTGTAGAAAGGACACATCCGACCAAGTTCATCACTCTGTGTGAGCTCAATCATGTTGGTACAAAAGAAGGAGGGGACTTGGAGACTTTGTATTTACTATTTGGCATTGAACAAGATTGTTGTCTAGAATAGTTACCCGATCCCATGGATTAATGACCTCCTGGACCAACTGAAGGGGGGAAAATATTTCAACAAGATAGCCTTGTAGTCAAGATATCACCAGGTGCCAATTGAACCCTCTAATGTGTAGAAGACTACCTTCAAAGCTAAGGAGGGCCTTTTTGAATGGTTGGTTATGCCTTTGAGGTTGACAAATACTCCTGCAACCTTCATGAGGATGATGGATAACATCTTGTGGCCATTCACCAACTCATTTGTAGTGGTATACTTGGATGAAATCCTGATCTTCATCCAGAGTTTGGAACATTACCTCCATCACACCTGACAAGTTCTCCAAACACTGCGGTAACACAAGCTATGTGTCAATTTGGAGAAATGCACTTTTAGCATGACCCATGTTTAGTATCTAGGATACACTATTGATGAACAGTGGGTGCATGTAGATCCATCTAAGATCAAATTCATTCAATATTGGCCAGCACCAACCACTCTAAAAAAGCTCTGTAGATTGTTGGGTCTTGCCAATCTCTACCGCAGGTGCATGTTGGGATTTTCTCATATCACTTGGCCCTCGAGTTAAGTCACCAAGGGAGGAGCGAAAGAAAAATCCTTTGGTCTGAATCTCAACAAAAAGCATTCAAAGAGTTGAAACCTCACCTTTGCTCAGCACCAGTGCTCGCATTACCAGAATTGCAACATCCATTTGAGGTCGAGACAAATGCCGCTAACTATCCTATTGGGGCAGTCCTTACTCAACATGGACATCCAGTGGCATTTCATAGTGATACACTTTTAGACACAGTCTAGAAGTATCCCACTTATGACTAAGAGATGTATTCCATTGTGCAGGCCTGCCGATAATGGAAGCATTACATTTTGGGGAAGGAAACAGTCGTCCACACAGACCACTGGCCCTTGTAGTTCATATAGACATAAGGGAAGTTGCAGAATGATCACCATCAGAAGTGGTCCACATACCTACAACAATTCCATTTTAATATCAAGTATAAGAAGGGAAGCACCAATAATGTTGTAGATTGCCTCAACCAACCACCGATCGTTAACCACTGTGCTTAACTCTTGTGGGCACGAGACTTTTGATTGGCCACTTTTCTACAAATGTGACCTAGAATTCAGCCACACATACCAAATGCTCTTAGAGGGTCATCATGTTCCAAATTTTCACCTCTAGGATGCCTTGTTATGGCACTTGGGTCACCTTTGTGTTCACTCAAGTGAGCATGCCATGATGATTTGGGAAGCGCACTATAGTTGGGCTGCTGGACATTTTAGGGTCAAGAAAACAGTGGTAGTATTGCAGAAGTATTTCTATTGGCCAAATATTGGACATCATGTCAAGAAGTACATCAGATCCTACATTTCCTGCGCCATGTAGAAATTCCCACTGTAGATCAATAGATTATGTAATGTACTAAAGAAAAATACATGATCTACTTCTACAACAAACTTTGCAGAATCTTAATCGAATTGAGCAAGACCAATGAGAAAACATATAACTGAGAATGAGAAATCAATCACACATAAGACAAAAGAAATAACCTAGGGAAAGCCTCAGCCTAAAACCCCAATCTTTGTATTATCATACAAGTGGGAATATGTTTGAGTTACAAAAGGAATCAACTCTCAAGCTATCCTGCTCTCTTTGCAATCAAACAATACAGCTCACAAACTGAGTAGACAAGAGATATATTTTTCCTCAGTCCTCCAAGCCTCCTATTTCCTTGCGTAGTTTCTCCTAGGGTCCAATGCTACCACCTGTGTGAATTGGCATCTTCACACACTCACTAACCTCTGATCTAACTATTCCATCCTAAAGGAGATAACTCTTTCTGCATGGATGAGTTTCCTATATAGGAAATAATCCTCCAACTAATAGTACATTGTCCCTTCCTCTGATCTCAATTGGGTCTCTAACTAAACTGACATGCATGAGTTATTTATGAGAGAATATTTAGTTATTTGAAGTACGCTAGTTACATGCATGCATGCATTAACTAACTGAACTCACAATTAGTTCATCCAACAGTTGGAACTAATCTAACTGGACTTAACTCTGTTAATTGGGCTAACTAATTACAACTCAACCTTATCTCCTTAATTGGTGGATAGCTTCCTCAATCAAAGGGATAATTGTTGCATGTCTTCACATAGACTTCATGTCTGATTTTCTCCAACTAATTAACTCAAGATGAATTAATTAATTATTTTTCAAACAATTGCTAAGATCAAATTCGAATTTTAATTCTCAATTTTAGTTCAGGGACTAACTAAAATTGGAATCTATCCCAAAATGCTATTTAAAGCAATGCTATTTTTAGCATTTCTATTTTATCATTCCTTGTTGCCATTTCCAACACTGGCACATAAAATTCTATTTATATCATTTCTATTTTTAGCATTTCTTGTTTCTATTTTCAACACTCCCTCTCAACAAGAGAGGAATTTAACCCGAACCCAATCCTGAACCTTTGGAATGTTCAACATGCAACACTTCTCCCAAGTGTTGTTACTCCAGCAACTCTAGAAACAAAAAAACTCCCAACTGACCTTCTTGTTGGGCTAGAAACATCCTCTAATGTTGAAGCTCCATCTGTCACTGACAAGTGCTCCCTCTCTGACCTCTGATTTGTTGCAACACTCCATGCATCTCACACTGTTGCACACCTCTCTGTGCCATCCTGCCCTGGTGCAACACTCCTGTGCCTCTTGCATTGCTACAGGTTGCTAGATCTGCATAGTCTTGGGAGTCCTGCACTATAGATCTCTCTGCTGCTCCATCCACATCTGTCTCAACCAACTCAGTTAGTCCTACTACTCCTCATCGAGGCTCCCGTAGCAAGGTATAATCAAAGCGGTTGGGTACCTCAATGATCCTGCCCCTATTCCAGCCTTCTTGGGATGGTCACTCCACATCGCCCCACCTCCTACCTAGAGGTATGGATGCATGTGATCCCTCTACCCACTTGGCTTGAAATTTCCCCTACTGGAGGTATCCGCATGAGTGGATGCCTTCACTCGATCTCCTCTCGGCTTCTCTAGTTGTGGCTACTCCATAACCACCTAAATCTATTTCACCAATTGTGGCTCCTCCACAATTGTCTGAGACTTCTTCTGGTATTGCATGTTGAGAGGTAATGTACTCTCCCTCTCAACCACAAAGTCTCCAGTAGTTTCCTTACTCCTCAAGGCTTTGCATGCATCTTGAACCTCAAGAGCATACAGGTTCTTAACTCATGAACTGATCTGTTAACCTTTCTCGTGGTGATGTGTCAAAGGAAAACCTTTCCCTTACTAAAGACTACATCATAGCCTTTGTCTTCCAGCATTGCGATCGACACCAAATTT
Source organism: Pinus taeda (assembly GCA_000404065.3). Classification (NCBI taxonomy): domain Eukaryota; kingdom Viridiplantae; phylum Streptophyta; class Pinopsida; order Pinales; family Pinaceae; genus Pinus; species Pinus taeda. The sequence goes on along the minus strand of APFE031755679.1, from coordinate 70,672 downwards.
TTCTTCAGTCTTAGTACATACTTGACATCGGTCAAGGTAATGTGAGCTCCATGCTCCCTCTAGAAAACAACCATGCCTAACCTGAGACACTATACTTTTCATCATTACCCATCACTATGAATATCTGGAGATATTTCTCCTCCAAGGTACTAAACAAACTCTCTTCATTGGTCATGTGGAAATAAGCTCCACTGTCAAGAAACCAACCACATCCCATCATTGATGAAACCATAAATGCCAAGAGGGTGAAATCCAACTCGAACTATGAGGCCAATGCCTCACCTTCAGATCCTTCCTTAGATCGCATCTTGGATTTCTTCAGTGAACAATTTGTAGCAAAATGGCCCACCTCTAATGAAAGCATCGCTCTTTTGATTTTTGAAGCTTCTTTCCACCATGGGAAGAACTAGATTTGGAATGGGATGCCTTTCCTTTCCCTTTCCTCGCCTTACTCACTAAGGCTAGATTTTCCTCATCATCTTGCTTTGATGAGGATCCATCTCTGGTGCTTCTTCTTATCTCCTCTTACATTAGATCCAACCGAAGTAATTCCCAATCTGACAATTTTTATCTTCCATTAACCGAGTCTTGTTAGCTATGCCAGCTCTTAGGAAGACCGAGGAGTGCAAGACTCACCATGTCATCATCAACAGTAGTGATCGCTACACTTCCAAGATCATCCCTATAGGTGGTGAGCTTGTTTAGATATGTAGAGATCGTGTCGCCCTTTTCAAACTTGATTTTCCAAAGCTTGTCTTTCAATGCCAACTTCCTCTGATTGTTGTTGTTCTGATATAGATCTTTCAATGTTTTCCACTTCGAAAATGGTGTCTCCTTCCCATGGAGGCTAGAGAGAATGTGGTCTTGAACTCCCTCCAGGGGGTTTCTCCTTGCTCTAGCCACACATTTCTTCAATTCCGCCAATTCTGTAGCATCAGTTGGCTTGGGGACTTCTTGATCAATGAAGCCCTTTAGACCGTTATCCTCTAATACTGCTTCCATGTGATCCTTTTAGGCTATATAATTTGAACTGCCGTCAAGAGCATATTCGAGTCTTAAACCATTGAATGCCATTGGTGAAATTGAGATGTGATAAGAACTCTATTTCTATATTTAGGAACCACAAACTTTGAACTTCTCCCTTCTTGTATATTGTTATTCTCCTTTGATCACCTTTGCTCTAATACCATTTTCAACATGCCATTGCTAAACCAGCCATCAAGAAGAAAGGCCTCTATACTCCGTTGCCTACCCCTAGTGAAGCTTGGGAATCCATATCCATGGATTACTTGTCGTGCCTTCCTTTTACTAAGAATGGAAATGACTATGTTTTTGTGGTCGTTGACAGATTCTCAAAGATGGCGATTATGGCGGCCTGCAAGAAGAATATCACAGCAGAATCCACTGCTAAACTCCTCTTTGAACGAGTGCAGGTACACTTTGGGATCCCACAATCTATCATCTCAGATCGGGATAGCAAGGTTCCTCAGTGAATTTTGTTCTAGTCTCTGGTCAATGCTGGACACCAAGCTCACTAAGTCCACAACTTTCCATCCCCAAACTGATGGCTAAACAGAGGTCTTCAACTGTATGATCGTACACATTCTGCACATGTACAACTCAAAGAATCTATGCACATGGGATGAGAGCATCCCATATGTCTAAAAAAACTATAATCAGGCTCTCCACAACTCGACTAGCCACAACCCCTTTCAAATGGAATTAGGATTCCAGCCACTGTGTCCCATTGATGTGGCCATTCCATTTGCAACTACTGAGGCAAATTCGGCTCATGTCTAGTCCAAAACCGATAAGGAAAACAACTTCATTGAGCACATGCAATGTATCCTCTAACAAGTACATGACATTCTAAAGAAACGAAATGCCAAGTACAAGTTGTGGCATGATCAACATCGGGTGCCACACATGTTTCAAGTGGGCGACAAAGTTTGGTTGCATTTGCAAAAGGAATGCCTTACCAGAGCCTATCGGAAACTCAGACCACTCCGATATGGTCCTTACACCATTATCAAGGTTGTGGGAGACAATCCATTTGAGCTCAACATTCCCCCATACCTTGGCCTACACCCAGTGTTCAATGTGAACAACCTTCGACCATACTTCCCACCATTGCTAGACACATCAGACATTACAGAACAATTCACACCTACAGAGTTAAATCTAGATTGCATGGAGAAGACAAAAAATGATCGGATCGTGGACACACAGAGAAAGAACACCGAATAGCAAAGGATCCAACTATATCGAGTTGTCAAAGAAAGCCAACTCCACCAGGGAAAGTGGCTCACTAGGGACCAAGTTCAGCAGAAGTTTCCTCATCTCATGGAGGAACTCAACGCAATGTGGACCATTGCTTCCTAAGGGGGGAGGAATGATCAAGGTGAATATTGGTGGCCACTTGCCTATTCCACTTAGACCTCCACCATTGTTTCTTTCAGTTTTTCAGTTCCCTTATTTGTAGCATAATTTACTATCTTTGGAAGATTTTAAAGTCTTGAACTTCCGGAGCCATTTTGATGACCTAAACGACATTTTTTGTGAAAACTAGGAGAAATCCAGTACAAGCAAGACTTATGAATGTTCATATACTCCTGACGGTCTTCAAGGTCTTCCCCAAAAGTACTTGTGAATGTTTCATTCACTTCTTGCCACTTCATTTTGATGTCCTTGTCTAGATAAAGCTTTGTATCTTCATAGATCGGCAAACTAAAGGACACCTACTCACTTTCTTCTCTAGCTACCATATCATCAGTGTCCTAAGATCCTATTCTCTTGGAATCCATTCAGATAGATGAACACCTGAAAGATCAAGAAACAAGCATCATGCATGGCAAGAAATATGTTAGTGAAAACAAAGAAAATACGAGGAAGAATACAACACATACTTGGGAAACTGATGAGAAAGATTGCGCAAATTTCACTAGGAGGCTAGGTAACTGGTTTCCAGCATTGTACAAAAGCTAGTATTGGCTATCTAGGAGGCTAGAATAGCTACTGGATCTGCGAAATGAAAAATCAAGTTGGGCAACTAGCTAGTGGGATTGCGTAATGCACAATCCCAGCCAGGAAGGACTGTTGGCCTGGGGACATATTGTTACAATTTCCTGGGCCAAGTGGCAATTGTCCTCTAGGAATGTGCAAAAAGGTCTAGGAGGCTAGTGCTTAGCTAAAATGGACAAATATGGAGAGGAAGGTGAGCCTTCCTTCCCTAAATTGCGCAATGCACCCTTGGTGAAAGCAGAGATCAGGTGAAGGTTGGCCCAACTCGTCGACAGGAAACTGAAAGTAAGTAATTCGATGAACTACATGGTGACACTAAGTGATAGCAGAAGTGATAAATAGTGCATGCAAAACATGAATGGAAGATTCAGCAAATAGATCAATATGCATGTGGGTGAGGTCATTCGCCAGTTGGGCGAATGTCCGTGAAAAACAATTTCATGCATGCAACAACAATGAGATAGAAAAAAAAATTGAAATAGATATAGGACAAGCTATAATACATGTAAACAAAAACGAGCACTCAAAGAAATCACGAAAACAACACGCACACAAAATAATACACAAAAGTAAGAGAAATGCTGAAAAAGACAAGTTCAGGCCACTTACCCATGAATTGTTGAGCTGGATGTGTCGAAGAGTCTTGGATGTTTTGTGGGATGTCAGAGCTCTAAGATCGATGTGAATGAATGATCGTTGATGCTTCAAATAAATAATTTTGATCTCATGACACGTATGCCACAAATCTAAGAAAAAGCGACACTTGGAGGGGAACTTCTAAAACAAATTTGCACGTAATGCCGAGGTGCTAAAAATAGCTCCCTCAATCATGGGATGCCTTTTGCATGTTATCTCTTTCTATTCCAGGAAGATCAAGTCATGCATGCATGCAAGTCAATTTTCCTTGGTCTCGGGTGGAACTAGCTAATCGGACTGTCCATGCATGCCAGTGCTTAACTGCTTGGGAAAAATGTGCATTCTTGGTTGGGAGCTAGGTTGACTGCTCGAAAGCTTTGTGCAATTTCTGGGTAAAGTAGTTGACTATTACCTAGGTTTGTGCAAATCCTAGGCTGAACAACCTATTGCTTGGAAGATTTGTGCAAATCTTGTAGGGAGGGTTGGCTGGCACGGTTGCACAATCCTGGAGCCCAACATGTTGTCAGAGAGGATTGCACAATTCCTGGAGGGAAGGTTGGTTGCCCTCCAGGAATGCGCAATTTTCAAGGGGAAGTTTCTCAGCTTGTAGTTGGACTAAGTCCGGGTGAGCAACCTATGAGGGCAATTGATCAGCTGTGATAGACAAGCTGCCTTTCTATGAGGAAGACACTGAGTCTTGAATACTTGACGAAGAGAGAAAAAGTGTTGTGTAAGGTTGGTAGGGAGGCTCCAAAATAGGCTAAGGAAATTTTTTTGAGGGTGGTTGTACCCACTACAACAACAGGGTTAGGAGAGTTCTTGATCAGATTTAGAGGTAGCTTCTCTCTTTTCATCTGGAACTCTCTGGCTTTATTTCTGCCTCCTTGTTGACAAGGGTCGATTCTTACTCGACTCTCAAATCTAAAAGAGTGGAAGATGTTTGGAGGCAGAAGTAGTCTTCAAAGTTTCTTAAGTTGACCAAAATGTCATCTGATGCGCAGAGTGGTCTTTCATTCTCCTTTGGTAAGCCATCATGTAGATGGATTTATGCTGGTCAAATATCGTCTCTTCAGTCCTAGGTTAAAGGCAGGTATCATATGGACTGCACCCTTGCTAATAATTTTAATTATTCTATTTCTCATGAAACGGTTGGCTCCCCATTCCTATTCAATCCATACCCAAGCTCTTTGCTAGTTGTTCCTCAGCTTTCCAACATGGAACCAAATATGTGGTGCAAGGATCTGATCGCCACTCCTTCAATCCCTCCGGTTTCATATTTTGGTCTAGCCCCCATTTTTGGTTATCTTTCCAATGGCATGGTGGATGTTTTAGTCGAATTCGAAGGGGTTACCCAACCCAATGAAGTTGAAGCATTTCCAAATGAATCCACTAGTTCTATTGCTCCTTTCTTATCAGACTCAGCCGAAGACCTGTTTCCGTCCTCTCTCCCCTCTCTCAACCTTTCAATTCCAGGCTGCATTGACCCGCCTCCCTTCTTCCCTTCCGCCATTGATCCATGCATAGACTCTGGTGTTTCCTCCCCTCCTTCATATTCCGTTGATATCCATTCTTTAGCCAATGGTGGTAAGCCTTTGTTTCCTAACCATAATTTTCATATTGATCAACGTAAGTTAAGATTTAATACTGATTATACTAACTTCAATACGTTATATGAGTCGTATGACAATAATGAAAAGGTCCATTGGAATTTTAATAACATGATTACAGATGATGATGATGATAATAATAATAATTTATGTTTGGATAATATGGTAAGCAGAAATAATAATAATAGGAAATTAAAATGCACCAGTGATATTACTAATAATAATGATAAATGTAATATGGATAATATATTAATGATAGTAATTTCACTGTGAGTAATAATGAAAATAATAATAATAATAATAATAATTTTCATAAAAATAGGGTGGTTAATATTTCTAAGTTTCCCTTTCCATCTTCCATCTATAGTCTTCTTGAAAAGGGATAAAAATTTTCCCTTGATCCTAGAAAAATTCCCATGGAAGACATTATGTTTGACATGGAGTTTGGGATTAGGGGCTTACCTGATAATATCAAGGATACTATAAGGCAAGAACGTGTTTTCATCCTCAGGAAATAAAATCCCCCTAGGATAAATATTAGCAAGGATGAATTTAACGCCCTTAAATTCTTGAACCAAAATAAGGACATTGTCGTTCTTAAAGCCGACAAAGGTGGGGCTGCAGTTATCCTTGATAGAGAGGATTATTGAAGGAAAATGTTGGATCACCTTTATAATAGTGGAAGCTATAAAAAAATTAGTGAGAATCCCCTAAAAAGGATCTCTAGAATAGCCACTCTTGCTATAAAGTTGAGTAACACTGTGGGTTCCTTTTGCCACAAGCTTATTGAGAGTAACCCCATCACTCCAAGGATCTACAGGCTCCCAAAGATCCACCAAGGTGGGGTCCCCCTAAGACCCATTATCAACACCATAGGTGGGCCAACCTACCTCCTATCCAAATACCTTGCTTCTAATCTTAAACCCCTTATTAGCCTCATAGAGTCATTCTTCAAAGACTCTTCTTTGTTTTTTAATGAGTTAAAGGGCATAAATTTTGACCATGCGGACATTATTATGAGTTTCAATGTGGCTTCCTTTTACACTTGCATCCCTATCCAGGAGGCCATTGAGGTCATCAGTTGCCCCACTAACCCCTATATCACTCACTTGGTTGAGATTAATCTTACATCCACTTTTTTCTAAAATGAAGGGGAATTCAATGAGCAGATATGAGGGGTTGCCATGGGCTCCCCCTTATCCCTGGTTGTTGCTAATATTTTTATGGAAGAATTTGAATCCAAGGCTTTGGATTGGGCCTATCTCCTACCCAAGTTATTGAAGAGATTTGTGGATGACACCAGTGTCATCTGGTCTCATGGCCAAGAATAATTAGATATTTTTTTCCAACATCTCAATAATCAATCTTCCTCCATAAAGTTCACTATGGAGTAGGAAATTGATGGGTTCGTACCTTTCCTTGATGTTCTTATTTCGTAGAATGATGACGGTTATTTCTCCCATTAGGAGTTTCAGAAGAAAACTCATACTGAGCAGTATCTTCATTCTAACTCTCATCATTTCCCTACTCAAAAGTTGGGTGTTATCAACACACTATCTATTTGTACGCTGAGAATCTCCAATGAAAAGTTCCTTGATAAAGAAAAATCCCATCTCCTTAATGTTTTTTTTAACAATGGATATAGTAGGCACCAAGGTTTGAAATCCTTCCTTAAACCTAGCAGAGGTCCCAAGGTCAAGAAACACCCTAAAGATCAGTTCTCATGGTTTCATCTCCCTTTCATCCAATGGAAAACTGACAAGATTGCGAGAATCCTTAGGAAGCATAATATGCTCTCAACCTTTAGACCACTTAACACCATTCGTAGTTCCCTAAGATCTGTTAAATACCTTCTTGACCCCAAGGACATGAAAGGTGTTTATGTTATAATTCCTTATTCCTGTAGGACCCCCTATGTTGGTGAATTGGGGCGCTTTATTAATCAAAGGATTCATGAGAACGTCACCGACATCATACATGGGAGGAATCGTTTTTCAACCCTTGCACAATACAGGTTGATGACTAAGAATCATATATGTATTAAAGAGGCTCAAGTTGTTACTAAGATTTCTCATTTTCATCATCGAAAATTTAGGGATGCCATTGGAATTGAAAGAAGGCTAAACAATCTCAATAAAGATGATGGCTAGAAGATTAGCAGTTGTTGGATCCTCACCTTTCCCCCTAGCCCCCACTCTCTTCCCTCCTATTTAGTTCCATTTTGGCCATTTTTCTCTGGTTTTTGCTCCCTCGTCTTTGGGATTGGTTAATTTTCCCCTTTATTCCCTTTGCTATTGATTTGTTTTTTCCTTTGGTTCTCATTAAATTTTTATTTAATTAATATTATTAATATTTTATTCTTGTTAGTTTGCTTAGATTCTATTTTCACATTCAAAATAAAAGGTTAATAAATCTTCCCTATTTTCATTTTATTAAGTTAAATTTCTTAGTTTTACTTCTAAAATAGTTTTACACTTTACCTTGTTTTTATGATTTGTGATACACACACACACACACACACACACACACACACACACACACATATAGATATATATATAAATTTAAATATAAAACTTATTAACTAATTATTTGGTTTATCAATAAACATTTAAGACTATTCCCTATTTATCCCATGATACCTTTAGTAATTAAAATAAATAAATTTGATATTTAAATTAACTAATTAATTATAAACAATTTATCCCATAATTCTTCATAGAATTAATCCTTATTTTATTACTTATTTAGTTACATATACAATGAAAATAAATAAATAAATAAACTTAGTAGTCATGCTAACTAATTAACTAACTAGTTATTAGTTTTACAATACTCCTATAATAATACAAATCTTTGGGTAGTTTATTTTTAGAATATTAAAAAGGATATTAAATTATTTACGTTTTAGGTTGTGAGTTTAAGTTCATTAAAACAATTTAGCTAAATATAAACACATTTATTTGTTACAAATAAAAATAATAATGAATTGATTTAACAAACTAATTGATTAATTAATTAATTAACTAATTAATATTCCTTTCCCCGTTTCTTGGTCCAGTCAAATGTAGTTGTTTTCGAGTCCTTTGTAGTTGTTTCCTTGGTTAAAAGTAGTTGCTTTTATAGTTGTTGAATGATAGGTCTCTCTATTTAATTTGTTTCCATGATCTGATTTTTCATTTCGTCCTGACGATGAAGCACCCTTGTGGGTTAGAAACACGTCAAAAAATGAATTTTGGTGTTATTATCACCGAAAACCTTGTTAATAAACTTGATATGGATCACAAAAGCCTAAATTCAATAAATACATCCCTCCACGGAAGGGCCACTACACCTTAGGTTCACCATTTTGAACGAGTACTCTTGCAGGTTTCGAAGATAAAGTCAAATCTGGTGTTGCTTAAGAGATGTAGAGATTCCTCCATCATTCTGATTCACCTCAATATTTCTAGGAAACATCATGTCTTTCTGAGGACCAGATTAGCCTTGCTAACATTTGAAATTTGCAGGGTTAGGAGAGGTCTCGATCATCTTTAGACCCAGTTTCTCTCTTTGCATATGGAACTCTTTGGCCTTATTTCTGCCTCCTTATGAACAAGGATCGATGCTTGCTCAGCGCAGAAGTAGCCCTCAAAGTTTCTTAAGTTGACCAAAATATCATCTGATGCATTGATCTTTCGTTTTCCTTTGGTAGGTCATCCTATAGCTGAATTTATGTTGGTCAAATATCGACTCTTCAATCCTGGGTTAATGACCTGCATTGTATGGACTGCTCCCTTGCTAATAAATTTAATTCTTCCAGTTCTGGTGAAACAGTCGGCTACCTATTTCTCTTCAATCCATCCCATAGCTCTTTGGTGGTTGTTCCAAAGCTTCCAACATGGAACCAAATATGCGGTAGAAGGATCTGATCACCCCTCCTCTGATCCCTTCAGTTTCATGTTTTGGTCTAGCCCCTAGTTTTGGTTGCCATTGTAGTGGCATGGTGGATGTTTTAGTCGATCTCAAAGGGGTTACCCATCCGAGTGAAGTTGAAGCATTTCCAAATGAATCCACTAGCTTTTTTTCTCCATCTGATCAGACTCGGCCGAAGACCCATTGTTGTCCTCTCTCTCCTCTCCCAATCCTTCAGGTCCAGGATGCATTGACCAGCATCCCTTCCTCCCTTCAATCCATGCATAGAGTCTGGTCTTTCCTCCCTTCCTTCGGATTTCGTTGAGATCTTTTCTTCGGTCAATGATGGTAAGTCTTTGTTTCCTAACCCTAACCTTCATACTGATCAATGTAAGTTAAGATGTGGTACTGATTATAATAATTTCCATAAGTTATATGAGTTGTATGACAACAATGAAAAGTTAATAATAATAATAATAATAATAATAACAACAACAACTTATGTTTGGATAATATGGTAATCAGAAATAATAATAATAGGAAATTAAAATTCACAAGTAATATTATTAATAATAATGATAAATGTAATATGGATAATAATATTAATGATGATAATTTCACTTTGAGTAATAATGAAAAATATAGTAAGAATTTAATTACAATAATAATAATAATAATAATTCTCATAAAAATAGGGTGGTTAATCTTTCTTAGTTTTCCTTTCCATCATCCATCTATAGTCTTCTTGAAAATGGATAAAATTTTTCCCTTACTCCTAGAAAAATCCTCATGGAAGACATTATATGTGTGACGTGGAGTTTGGGATTAGGGGCTTACCCGACAATATCAAAGACATTATCAAGCAAGACTGTGATGTCATCCTCAGGAAAGCAAAGCACCCTAGGAGAAAAATTAACAAGGATGAATTTAATGCCATTAAATCCTTGAAGAGAAACAAGGACATAATCATTCTTAAAGACGACAAAGGTGGGGATGCAGCTATCCTTGACAGAGAGGATTATCGAAGGAAAATGTAGGATCATTTTTGTAATAGTGGAAGCTATAAAATTCTTAGTAATAATCCCCTAAAAAGGATCTCCAGAAGAGTCACTCTTACTATAAAGTCGAGTGACACCATGTATTCCTTTTGCCATAATATTATTGAGAGTAGTTCCATGACTCCAAGGATATATGGGCTTACAAATATCCACAAAGACAGGGCCCTGCTGAGACCCATTATCAACACCATAGGAGGGCCAACCTACCTCCTAGCCAAATACCTTGCTTCTAAGTTTAAACCCTTTGTTTGCCTCACAGATTCGTTTGTCAAAGACTCTTCTTTGTTTGTCAATGAGTTAGAGGGCATAAAGTTTGACCACAAAGAAATTCTTGTGAGTTTGAATGTGGTCTCCATTTACACTTGCATCCCTATCCAGGAGACCATTGAGGTCATCAATTGCCTCATTGACCCTGATACCACTTTCTTGACTGAGATTCATCTTACTTCCACTTTTTTTTGCTTTGAAGGGGAATTCTATGAGCAGACATGTGGGGTTTTCATGGGCTGCCCCCATCTGCTATAGTTGCTAATATTGTTATAGATGACTTTGAATCCAAGGCTTTGGCCTCGGCCCGTCTCGTACCCAAGCTATGGAAGTGATCCAGACGGATATTGGTGGCCACCCGCCAAGTCCAGTTGGACCCCCACCATTGCTTCTTTCATCTTTTCAGTTTCCTTGATTGTACCACAGTTTACTATTTTTAGCAATTTTTCAGGTCTTGAACTTCCAGAGCCGTTTTGAGGCCCTAAACAATGTTTTTTGGGAAACCTGGGAGCAACATGGGTCCATGGATTGTTGTTGATCTTCACAAAGTTGTAGTTCTTGGATAGATATTTCTAATGAGATATTGTGCACATCAAACAGAGATCATATGCCAAAGTTATGACCCCGAGAAGTTGATGTACCAATTTACCAAAACGGGGCCCACAATTTGGTGTTTCATCTTCTAGGGTTAGTGTTTTGGATTTTTAGGGTTTTTCATTGTTTCTCAACAATAAATAGGCTTTCGAGCCTCATTGTAACATAGTTTAGAGGCATGTAGCCACCACATGTCTTCTCAAAGATAAGCTACCATCGCCCTAGCTGGTCTATTTCCATTTCTGCTTGTAAGCATATTTCAGTATTTTACATTAATGAAATGAAGTATTATTTCCATTGCATCTCTGTGGTTATGGTTATCTCTATAATTTGTTGCATTCTTGTTTAAATCCGGATCAGTGGTATCAGAGCAGTTTTCTTTTTCTCTGTTTTTCTTTGCATGTGCCCAACAAGGTTGGGATATAAGGAGTTAGGGCTTGAACTGGCCAAACCTTTGCAAGACCAGCCTCGCAAATCCTGACGGCTTCCTATGGAGGATGAAAAGAAATATGAGGGGGTAGGAGATCCTATCAAAATCTTGCTCGAAGAAGCCCTTGAGCAACAAAGGAACGCGTTGATGGACAACTTTCCCAAATCCTTCAGCGGCTACCCAGGGGCAACGCAACAGCTTCCAATAGCTACTTTAGACATGCCACACCGTTTAAGGTATAAGTTAATTTTGAAATCCCCATATTTAAGGGTCAGATAGATGTAGATGCTGTTGATAAATGATTAAATCTACTAGAGGGTTATCTTTATGTTCATGATTTTTGCAGTCAGGAAAAGATTATTTTCGCTCTTCTCAAAGCAGCCCCCCACGTTAAGGACTAGTGGGAAACCTACTGCGAGCAGAAGGATGAAATTATAGGCTCACTATTTTTAGTTACATCCACTTGGAATTCATTCTGAGATGCCATCAAGGAGAAGTACTACCCTGTAGGAAGCTATGAGGATCAATACATAAAGTGGACCACGCTGTAGCAAGGAAGGGACAAAGATCTACTGGAGTTTACTAATATTTTCCATACCCTTCACACAAAGTTGGGTATCAAGGATTTAGAGCAGCATTTGATACTCAAATACCGTGGCTACCTACACAAGTACATCTAGGAAGAAATAGAATTCCTGAACATCTCCTCGCTCAACACGGCATATCGATATGCTGTCAAGGTCAAGAAAAAGTATAAATAGAAGAAGCGAGGCTTTGAATTTGCGAATCCAAAGTAAGGGAAAGGTGCCCCAAACCACAAAACAAAGGACAAATCCAAGGCGGGGTAGCCCAAGACAACCTGCCAAAGTTGCAGCCAAAGAACAATGCTGCAAAGCCGAAAAAGGACACAGGAAAGTGGTGTGAGTTCCATAAGAGCTCCACTCACAACCCAAGTGATTGTTGGGCCAAGCAGTCAATGGTGGCCAAGCTAAATGTTTCAGAATTAGATGCATGTTCCACCTCTGAGTCAGAACCTGACAAGGGGAATGACGAAGGGAATCAAATTATCGATGCAGAGCTTAACGCCACTGTTGCCACCACGAAGATCTAGAAGGAGGAACCTGAAGATCCAAAAGAGGAGGAGCATCTCTTCCATTCCTAGATGTGGGTAAAGAGCTCCCCGCTACAGTTCATTGTAAACAACGGGAGACAAAAGAGAATCATTTTGGCAAAGGTCGTAAAGCTGGTAGGCTTACCGACCACAGCACATCCACAACCATACACCATCGAGTGGCTTCACCAAGGACAAGATCTTCGTGTGAGCTAGTAGTGTTGCCTTCCATACAACATCAAGCCCTTCATGGATGAGGTATTGTGTGACATTTCTCCCCTTGAAGTTTGTATTGTATTATTAGGACAACCATACTTGTGGAAGAGACATGTTGTGAATGAATTAAGGCCTTGTGTTGTTATTGTTACTTTGGGAAATAAGTTGTACAGGATACTGGAAGTAGCATTGCCTACCACCATCTCTTTTGTTATTACAAAACAATGCAGTAAGCTCATTTCCAAAATTGAGAATTTTGTTTTCTTGATGAAATGCCCTCAAGGAAAGAAGAAGACAGTGGCCACGACCTCTAGATAGGGCCCCTCCGCATGACAACTATAGATGGACAAGTTCATGGAGGAGTATGAGGACATCTTCACCTGCCTTGTAGGGGTTCCTAGTCACTGTCGGGTCAAGCACTCCATCGATCTGACCCTAGGTGCATCTTTTCCCAATGGACCAATCTATTGGTGCTCTGTTCTAGAGAACGATGAAATAAAGAGTTGCTACAGAAAGGTCACATCCGTCCGAGTTCATCGCTCTCGAGGAGCCTGACCATGTTGGTACAGAAAAAGAATGGGACATGGAGACTCTGTATTGACTATTGGGCACTGAACAAGATCACTGTCCATAATAGGTACCCGATCCCACAAAATGATGACCTCCTAGACCAACGAAACGGGGGAAATTATTTCACCAAGATCGATTTGAAGTGAGGATATCACCTAGTACAAATCGAATCCTACGATGTGTGGAAGACTACCTTCAAAGCCAAGGAGGGCCTTTACGAATGGTTGGTTATGCCTTTCAGATTGATGAATGCTCTTGCAACCTTCATGAGGCTAATGGATGACATTTTGTGGCCATTCACCAACTCATTTGTAGTGGTATACTTGGATGACATCTTGATCCTCAGCCAGAGTTGGGAAGAGCACCTCCACCACATCCGACAAGTTCTCCAAACATTGCGGCAAGACAAGTTATGTGCCAATTTGGAGAAATGCACTTTTGGCATGACCCAAGTTCAGTATCTGGGATACATTATTAATGAACAGGTGGTTCATGTGGATCTAACCAATATCCAAGTCGTTTGGGATTGGCCATCTCCAACCACTCTGACAGAGCTCTGTATCTATGTCTTGCCAACTTCTATTGCAAGTTCATGTTGGGATTTTCTCATATCACTTGGCCCTTGAGTCAAGTCACCAAGGGAGGTGCAAAAGAAAAATTATTTTGGTTTGAATCTCAACAGAATGCATTCACAAAGTTGAAATATCACCTCTGCTCAGCACTAATGCTTGCATTACCAAACTTGCAACAACCATTTGAGGTTGAGACAAATGCCTCCAACTATGCTATTGGGGTGGTCCTTACTCAACATGGGCATCCAGTGGCATATCATAATGAGACACTTTTAGACACTGTCCAAAAGTATCCCGCTTATGAAAAAGAGATGTATTCCATTATGCAAGGCTATTGACAATGGAAGCATTAGATTTTGGGGAAGAAAACGATCATCCACACAGACCACCGACCCCTGCAGTTCATACAGACCCAAGGGAAATTTCAAAATGATCGCCATCAGAAGTGGTCCACATACCTGCAACAGTTCCATTTGAATATCAAGTATAAAAAGGGTAGCACCAATAATGTTGCAGATTACCTCAGTTAACCACCGATCATGGCATTAACCAGTGTGCTCAACTCTTGTGGGCATGAGACTTCTGATTGGCCACTTTTCTACAAAAGTAATCGAGAATTCAGTCACACATACTAGACACTCTTGGAGGGTCAACATGTTCTAGATTTTCAGCTCCAGGATTCCCTGTTATGCCACCTGGGTCACCTTTGTGTTCCTTCAAGCAAGTTTGCCAACATAATTTGGGAAGCACACTACAGTCGAGCTACTGGAAATTTCAGGGTCGAGAAAATGTTGGCAGTATTGCAAAAGTATTTATAGTCGCCAAATCTTTGACAGGATGTCGGGAAGTACATCAGATCATGCATTGCCTGTGTCATTGCCAAACTAACCGTCAAGAAGCAAGGCCTCTAGACCCTACTACTTACCCCTAGTCGACCTTCAGAATCCATCTCCATGGATTACATGTCATGCCTTCCTTCCACTAAGCATGGAAATGACTGTGTTTTTGTGGTCATTGACAGGTTCTCGAAGATGGCCATTATGGCGTCCTGCAAGAAGAATATCACAGTAGAAGCCACTACTAAACTCTTATTTGAACGAGTGTGGGTACACTTTGGGATCCCATAGTCTATCATCTCAAATAAGGATAGCAGGTTCCTCAATGCATTATGGTCCAATCTCTGGTCGATGCTGGACACCAAACTCACTAAGTCCACAACCTTCCATCGTCAAATTGATGGCCAAAGAGAGGTTTTCAGTAAGATGATCGTACACATTATGTGCATGTACAACTCAAAGCATCCACGTACATGGGACAAGAACCTTCCCTATGTTCAGCATAGCTACAACCGGGCTCTCCACAGCTTGACTGGCCACAACCCTTTTTAGGTGGGCTTGGCATTCCAGCCACTATGTCCCATTAATGTGGCCATTCCATTTGCAACTACTCATGCATATTTGGCTCATGTCCAGTCCGAAACAAATAAGGCAAACAGCTTCATTGACCACATCCAACATATTTTCCAGTAGGTTCATGACATTATGGAGAAATCAAATGCCAAGTACAAGCAATGACATGATCAACATTAGGTGCCACACAAGTTTTAGGTGGGCGACAAAGTTTGGTTGCATTTGGAAAAGGAACGCCTTACTAGAGCCTATTGGAAACTCAGATCACTCCAATATGCTCCTTACACCATTACCAATGCTGTGGGAGATAATGCATTTGAGCTCACCATTCCCCCATTCCTTGGCCTGCACCCAGTGTTCAATGTGGACCACCTTTAGCCATACTTTCCACCATTACTAGACACATCCAACATTGCAGAATGGCTCACACCCACAAAGTTAAATCCAAATTGCATGGAACAAGCTGCAATTGATCGGATCATGGTCACACAGATTAGGTACACTCACCAACAGAATATCTAATTGTATCGAGTTATCAAAGCAGACCAACTCCTTCACCAGGGAAAGTGGCTCACCAGCGACCAAGTTCAACAGAAGTTTCCTCATCTCATGGAGGAACTCAACGCAATGGGGACCATTGCTTCCTAAGGGGGGAGGAATGATCCAGGTAGATATTGGTGGCCCACCCACCAAGTCCACTTGGACCCCCACAATTGTTTCTTTCAGCTTTTTAGTTTTTCTAATTGTAGCACAGTTTACTATATTTAGAAAATTTTCGGGTCCTAAACTTCTGGAGCCACTTTGAGGCCCTAAACTGCCTTTATTGGGAAAATTGGGAGAAACATGGGTCCATGGACCCGATGTTTCTCTTCCAAAATTTGTAATTCTTAGATAGATATTTCTAATGAGATATTATGCATGTCAAACAGAGATCGTATGCCAAAGTTACGACCCTGCGAAGTTGATGTATCAATCTACCTAAATGGGGCCCAAAATTTGGCATTTCATCTTCTAGGTTAGGTTTTCTTATGTTTAGGGTTTTCCATTGTTTCTCAACAATAAATAGGCCTTCAAGCCTCATTGTAACACAATTCAGAGGCATGTAGCCACCACATGTCTTCTCAAAGATAAGCTACCATCACCCTCGTTGGTTTATTTCCATTTTGGCTTGTAAGCATATTTCAGTATTTTACATTAATGAAATGAAGTATTATTTCTAATGCACCTTTGTGTTTATGGTTATCTCTCTAGTTTGTTGTGTTCCTGTTTAAATCCAGATTAGGAAGAGATTTGTCGATGGCACTAGTGTCATCTAGTCTCATGGGTAAGAACAATTAGATCTTTCTTTCCAACATCTCAATAATCAATCTTCCTCCATAAAGTTGACTATGGAGTGGAAAATTGATGGGTGTTTTCCTTTATGTTCTCATTTCGAAGAATGATGACGGTTCTTTCTCCCATTAGGCGTTTCAAAAGAAAACTCATACTGAGCAGTATATTCATGCCAACTCTCATCATTTCCCCACTCAAAAGTTGGGTGTTCTCAACACACTAGCTACTCATGTGCTGAGAATCTCTGATGAAAAGTTTCTTGATAAAGAGAAAGCCCATCTCCTTAATGTTTTTGTTAACAATGGATATAGTACGCACCAAGGTCTAAAATCCTTTCTTAAAGTATTAGAGGTCCCAAGGTCAAGAAAGACCCTAAAGATTGGTTCTTAGGGGTTCATCTCCCTTTCGTCCGAGGGACCACTCACAAGATTGTGGGAATCCTTAGGAAGCATAATGTTCCCTCAAACTTTAGACCCCTTAATAGCATTCACAGTTACCTAAGATCTATTAAAGACCTTGGTGACCCCAAGGACATGAAATGTGTTAATGTTATTCCTTGTTCCTATTGGACCCCCTATGTTGGTGAAACAATGCACTCTATTAATCAAAGGATTCATGAGCACACCATCGACATCAAATATGGCAGGACCCGATCTTCAGCTCTTGTAGAACATGCAAAGAAGACTAGGCATCATATATGTATTGAAGAGGCCGAAGTTATTGCTAAGATTGCTCCTTTTCATCACCGAAAGTTTAGGGAAGCCATTGAAATTGAAATAAGGACGAGCAATATCAACAGAGATGATGCCTTGAAGATTAGTAGTTGTTGGATCCCCACCCATTCCCCCTAGCCCCTCCCCAC
>APFE031755679.1:4523-53076 GCA_000404065.3 Pinus taeda | reverse complement strand
ACCTGGATTGGAGTGGAGAGCAGAAACCATGGAGGGAAGCAGCAGACCGAGCAACGAACTGAGAGAAACGATGGATGAATGAGTCCCCGAATTGATACCAAGGATTGTGAATGATGAATGAGCCATCCATGACCATTGGATCGCCTAGCAAATCCCAACATCGTCGATTCAAGAGGAATGTCAAGGCGGTAACTGAGTTGTTCAGGACTGCACATGCCACGTACAGTGGGTAGTGCAGGCAATTAATAGACAATCCGAATTAACCAGAATCAAAGTTGCTAGCCAACGGATAAAGATCACTTAACCCAAGTTTCAATGCCAACCAACGGCGTAGATTGATTTGCCTTGTCAAAAGAGTCCTGTCTAATTAATACAGTGGTACGACTTCATAAGTGTATGGGTTAATGTGTACATTTGATAGGGATTGGGGTAAAGCAGTAAGTGCGAATATATATAAATTATGCATCTACATAATGTTGTTAAAAAAAAAATTAATTTGGTATATGACAATTTGTTTTCCTTTGGTTCTCATTATCTTTTTATTTAATTAACATTATTAATATTTTATTCTTATTAGTTCACTTAGATTCTATTTTCAAATTGAAAATAACAAGTTAATAAAGCTTCCATCTTTTCATTTTATTAAGTTAAATTTCTTAGTTTTAGTTCTAAAATAGTTTTACACTTTACCTAATTTTTATTATTTGTGACATTATATAAAAATTTAAATATTAAAAACTTATTAACTAGTTAATTAATTAACATTTAGGATTACCTTTGGAAATTTGAAATAATAATTTAAATATTAAATTAACTAATTAATATAAACAATTTATCCCACTAATTTCGATTGAATTACCCCTATTTTTTTACTTGTTTAGTTACATATATAGTGAAAATAAATAAACAAATAAAGTTAGTAATCATGTTAACTAATTAAATAACTAGTTATTAGTTTTATAATAGTCCTATAATAATACAAATCTTTGGGTACTTTATTTTTAAAATATTAAAGAGGATATTAAATTGTTTAGGTTTTAGGTTGTGAGTTTAAGTTCATTGAAACAATGTAGTCAAATATGAACAAATTTATTTGTTAGAAATAAAAATAATATTGAATTTATTTAACAGACTAACTACTTAATAAATTAATTAACTAATTAATATTCCTTTCGTTGTCTCTTGTTCTAGTTTTATGTAGATGTTGCCCAGTCCTTTGTATCTATTTCCTTGGTCAAAAGTAGTTGTTTTTATAGATATTGAATGATCAGTCTCTCTATTTAACTTGTTGCCATGATCTTCTTCTTCATCTTATCCTCACGATGAACCACACTTTTTGGTTTGAAACACGTCGACAAATGAATTTTTATGTGATTATCGTCAGAAACATTTTAATAAACTTGATATGGATCACAAACATATAAATTCAACAATATAATATGTAATAATATATTATAATTAAAACCTTTAGGTTGAGTATTATAAACTATAAGGCCTAAACCCTTATATACTAAACCTTAGGGTTTACTATTCCCTTGAGTTTTAAATAGTGATCCCAAGATATTAATAACTCCTACAAATTAATATTTTAAACCCAATGGAATAATAAAATCGGAGGGATTAAATTATTAACCCAATAAATTTTTAATATTATAAACTAAAGTGACTAATAAACCCAAAGACTTAATATTATAAACCTAGGGGGTAAATATTATAAACGTAAAGCATCAACAAACCCAAAGAATCAATATTAAAAATATATGAGATTAATAAACCCTAACAAACATTTTAAACCTAAAGGATTAATAAACACATATTAATATTATAAACCTACTGAATTAGTAAACCCAAGTGATAAATATTATAAATCTAAGGGATCAATAAACTCAAAGGACAAATATTGAAAACCCAAGGAATTAATAAACCTTGGGAATTAATATTTTAAACTCAAGCAATTAACAAAACCAAGCAATCATTAATATTATAAATCCAAGGGATTAAATTGTAAGCCCAAGGAATTATTAATATTATAAACCCAAAGGACTAATAAACTCAAGGGTTTGATATTATAAACCCAAGGAACTAGTAAACTTAAGGAATAGATATTATAAACCTTAGAATTCAACAAACCTAAGCAATCAATATTAAAAACACAATGTATATATAAATCAATTAATTAATATTTTAAACCCAAAGGAAATTTATTTTAAACTGGGGGGATTGATAAACTCACTGTTAGCCCTGAGGTGCAGCACTACTATTTTGAAGGCTAAATGAAGGAGATGGTTTGCTTTGTTGTCCTGGAGAGGTCCCCACACGGACCATCACCCCACTTTCCTCACTCTTCAACTTCCATTCTCATTCGTTCATACCCTAACCTAACCCTCACATCCTAACAAACCCACTTTCGCCTTGGTCCTACATAAATTAACCCATGCGCTAATGTTCAAAAAACAACCGAAAACCTTACCTTTCCACCCATATGCACCTTTCACACATTTCTTGAGGACATCCCGTACCTCTGTGTCCCCCTGCCATCAATCTCCCCACTAATCTGATGAGCCACACTTCACCCGATCGACGAGACATGCTTGATCGATCTCCACCATTAGATCACCCCCACCAGATCTAACGGTTGTTGCTCATATTGTGCATGAGACAAGCAAGAGGAATACCCACTCGATGAGAGCGATTTCCTCTCTCTCCTTCGTCACTACATGGCATGAAATGAATGGCATTGGGTGGACTTTGGCCTTTACCACTTACCCCCAATGAGTGCCCGATAGAAACCATTTCCACCCTAATGAAATTGCCCTCGGGCGTTATCTATTGAGCACCTCCTCCGCTCGCTAGCTGTCCGATCTACTCATCTAATATCTGATGGCTCGGACTTATTCCGATCTCACCACAACTTCAGGCCTCTTACGCACGATCTCCACCCTCCATTTCCCTCGATCCAATGACCCTTATTCACCATCACCGTAGTCCACCCTTCATCGCTTGACCACCATCTTGACTGTCGATCCCTCGATCCAATGGCCCATATGCCTTGTACCCCACTTTCCATCAGTCACCCAAGGAGGAAAGCAGTTGGATTAGTCAGTATCTGTGGAAGTCAGACAGTTGAACTAGAATAATAGCAAGCATGGCTGAAAGGGGAAAAAACACTAGCATGATGCAGCTAAATGAACAAAATGATCATGGAACATCACAACATGTTCGCGCCACCTAACGGAGTGGTGAAGTGACCAGAATTGGTTACTGTGTTTGTCAGAAACAATGCCCCTATGCTCATGCTTGTCTAAAGCAATTAGAAGCCATAGGGGATACATTAAGACATCTCGAGCCCTAGAGAGCCCGAGAGCATTGTAAAAGCCTATAAATGGCTGAAAGTTAGAAGGAACAAGGGTTCAACTTTTGGAGACTGTAGATACTCTATTCTTGCAACGTCTCATCTTCATTCCAGTAATACAAGATTCTTTTGCTATTACATGTTCAATGTCCATCTCTCTTCTATTCTAAGCTTGCACCTGGATAAGTCTATTCATGATTTCTTATGTGTCTAATGCCAGACAACTGTCATCTTATCTCTGCATTGATAAATTGGATTTGCAATTGAGTAGGTTATTCATGTTTTCTTCCATGCCTAATGCCAGATAACTATCATCTTATCTCTGAATTGATAAATTAGATTTTCAAGTTTCATTTACTTCCTGTAGCTAGCATATATGTTTATGTATGGATCTGTTGGTATAGTCTGTATTCTCCATCTATCCATTGAATCTATAAACTATTGAGCATTAGTGGTCTAAAGCCTTGTCAAACTGAGGGTGTTCATGCATGTCTGGAGTGAAAACATAGTTGAAGTGGTTATCTAGCTTGATCCAAACCTTCATCCATTCCAATAGTTCCTAGAACAATATTGAATATTATATGCTACCAAGCATCTTCGAGCTACAACCTAGGAGAGTTTCTTGGAGTGATAACATAATTGGAACCATTGCCAGGGAGAGGAGACTCAAGCTCAACTTCCCTGGGAGACGACACAGGTCCATCTTTGATGATAGACAAAGTTTGGACACTATTTTGGTTGTAACCATCTATCTAGCAACTATAATGGAGGACGAGCCTCTTGGCGACTCCACTCCATAGTTCTAGCTCAGTTTGGGAGGCATATTTGGAGAAATCCTCAGAAGCCACAAGCAAACCCAGTACCTGACCCTAAAAATATCATCAAAGAGAGAAAGGTATTGTAGAAAGAAGCATTAGGTTCAGATACCTCTAAACAATATTCTATATCTATTCAATAAAATCTTGTAATAGAATAAATACATATTGAGAGTATAGCATCTAATAATAGTAGTGAAGAAAAAATCTTAGAGATTCATAAAGCTCCTTATTCTTTAGGTTCTCTTTTTGTTGTAAATCCAAAGGAAACCTCACCTCCTATCCATCATACTCCTTTAGTCTTATTAGTCACTCCTCAAATATCTACCATTGAGACTTCCAGTACTCTTATAGCCACCACAACTATGGCAGGTCCACAAGCACCTACCAAAATGGAAAGAATCATAGCTACTAGGTATGGAACTCTAGTATTACCCACTCCTTTGAATGTCATGCCTACTAGAGAATATCAAAAGTATATGCCTAATTTCATCGGGACTGAAGGTGTTACAGCTGAGGAACATATTGAATCATTCTATAGCTATGCTGATAACCTGGACATTAGTGAAGATGATGTGTGGATGAGAGTCTTTGTCCAAAGCCTGGATTGAGAGGTTAGAAAATGGTTCAGAGAACTGAACGCAAGGTATATAGAAAATATTGAGGCTTTAGATGATGCATTTCTAAAGCATTGGGGGGATAAGAAGGATCTACTCTACTACCACACTAAGTTTGGCAACTTAAAGAGGGAAAATGGTGAGTTGTTGTTTGATTTTAATAAGAGGTTTAACTGAATGTATAGAAATATACCGGCTAAAGTAAAACCCACCACTACCTCTACTAAACTCACCTATGCTAGTGATTTTGATTCTGACTTCCGTGTGCTGTTGAGAGAGAGAGACGATGTTCTACTTTGGCTGATATGTAGTATGCAGCCTTGGAAGTAGAATAAAACATCATGGTTGCAGAGAAGCTCAAGGGGAATGTTGATAGAAGGAGACAGAGGGGTGATTCTTCATCATCCTCAAATCCCAAGATAGATAAAATTGCCAAGCTGATAGAGTCATTAGCCTCTTAAATAACCAAATTAAAGGTGGAGCAGCACCCTGGGAAAGGAATAGTTCCTAATACCTTTGCTCCTAGAAATCCAAATCCATATAGAAGAGCTAATGAGCAATTGTAAATTCTACAAAGAAGAAAATATGCCAATGAAGACCAAAGGGTGAAGACCCCTTTCCAAAATGTAGCCATGGAAGAAGAGAAGTTTGAAGAATATGATGAGATCCATTGTCTAGAAGACAAAGGTAGTGCCTCCTTTTTTACCTTAGCTGCCTATGAAAAGTCATTATTCAATGAGCAAAGTAGCCTAGAGTGGGATGGTGAAGCTGTTCTGTAAACTGATGATTGGCAAAAATATTATCTGAGGTCGAAGATGAATCATGCTAAGGAGAATACTGTTTAAAGAGTTGTTGTCCCTGCAATACAACCAGCTAATAAGCATAAACAACTGGTAGTTGATCCCATCATCCTCAAAGCTCCAGCTCATGAGGTAAGAGGCCTTGACAAGTCTCCTTCTCCTTTCAGTTTTCAATTAGAAATTCAGAAGCTAAGGATACCTATACCTCTGATTGAACTAGTGAAGAATGAGTCCTTCAAGAGATCTATCCTCGAGGCCCTTGAGCCCAATGCCATCCAAGCCTCCACTAATTAAGTAAATCTGCAAGATGACAAACCAGTCGTTGTTCTCAGCCCAATGATTGAAAATCATGATGACAACTCCCCATCATTCTATGCATATTTGACTATTCATGACAAAATCCTTCACAACTGCCTACTAGACACGTGAGCCAGCCATAATCTAATGCCCAAAGTTGTCATGGATTTGTTGGATCTTGACATTACCAAGCCTTATCATGACCTGTTTTCTTTTGACTCTAGAAAAGTGAAATTTTTGGGATTAATTAAAGGCCTAGCCATCACCTTGTCTCAGCTGGTTATGACGAGCATGATGATGCATATTGTGGTAGCAAATGTGCCCCCTAAGTTTGGCATGTTGCTTTCCAGAGGTTGGATCAAGAGATTAGGTGGAACATTGCAAAATGATCTCTCTTATGCTATTGTCCCAAACTTTGGAGGTGAGAGTAGGAGATTATACAGAGAAGCTCAGTTGGCTTATATCATCAATGATGAGAGGAATCCCACTAATCATCCCATCTATGCTATTGACACTGATTTTGGAGCCTGTATTCTTCAAATTGAAGAATCCCAGTTAGCCTCCATGCAGCTTAGGAAACCAGTTTGCCAGATCATAGAGAAAGAAGGCCCACAAATTTGGGACATCTTCTTTGATGGAGCTTGCTCTAAGGAAGCCGCAAGGGTAGGTGTAGTCCTTGTATCCCCCACACAAGAATGCATTCATTTATCTTTCAAGTTAACTTTTCAGGTCACCAATTACATAACAGACTACGAAGCTTTGATATTGGGCTTAAACACTGCTAAAGAAATGGGCATCAAAGGTCTAAAGGTGTTTGGAGATGCAGACCTTATCATTCAGTAGGTGAAAAAAGCCTTCCAAGCAAATCATCTAAGGCTGAAAGCATACAGAGATGAGGTATGGAAGCTCAAGGGTTCTTTTAATAGTTTCAACATTTCTTATGTCCCTAGAATGAAGAACCAACTTGTTGATTCCCTTGCTATGTCTGCTAACACATTTATCCCTCCTTTGCCTCCTAAATTGCTTATGAAGTTCACGTGAAATATAGACCATATCTACCTAACAATGTCAAATACTGGAAAGGCTTTGAAGATGATGATGAAGTTAATATGTTTTTACAAGTAATTGATGAACTTTCTGAAATGCACATTGACCAAGAAAATGAAGCCATTGAAGAATGCAACCAGTCTGAGCTAAAGAATGAGATTGACCAGGATAACATTATACAGCTACCTAATAACCATATAGCCAAAGGATTGGTGCCCCTAGAGAAGTTGTTTGATCATACTGATGTATCTTATAAGCCCGCCAAAAAAGAAACCGAGTCTGCAGTGCATAGACATGATATAGGGAGCCCAGATTATCCAAAATACATAAATTTGTCTACCCACTTGTCTGCTGCCCAAAGTTCTGAGCATTGCACCCTAATGAATCAATTTTTTGATATCTTTTCCTAGGAGTATATTGATCTTAAGACTTATGACACAAACACCATTTAGCATAAGATTCCATTGGAGAAGGACACCATCGCTTTTAAGCAGAAGTTAAGATCTATCAGCCCTCTCTTACTGCCTCTGATTGAAAAGGAAATTAAGAAACTATTGGATGCCAAGATCATAGTTCCCCAAGGTATTCAAAGTGGATAGATAACCTTGTGGTATTCAGAAAGAAGAATGGAGAAATCAAGCTCTGTGTTGACTTCAGGAATCTGACCAAATGCTCTAGAAAAGACAACTACCCTCTGCCTAAGATGGAACACTTGCTGCAAAAAGTTTCAGGGGCTAGAGTCATATCTTTCTTAGATGGATTTTTAGGTTACAATCAGATTGCTATAAATATACAAGATCAGGAAAAGACCACCTTCACTGCTCCTTGGGGCACTTTCATATACTCCAATATGCCTTTTGGACTAATGAATGTTGGGGCTACTTTTCATAGGGCCATGGACATAACTGTTGCAGGAGAGAATGAAACGTTTTTCCTTATTTACCTTAATGATGTAACACTTTTTTCTAGCAGTCACAAGGACCATTTGCATCATTTGAAGAAGTTGTTTCTAAAGTGCAGACAGTTTGGAATTTCTGTTAACCCAAAGAAATCACAGTTTGCTCTAGAAGGAAAACTTCTGGGACATATTTCTGTTGAATGTGTGAAGACTGATCCAGCCAGAGTTCAAGAAATTCAAGCATTGTCCATCCCAAGGTCAAAAAGGTATATTCAATCTTTTCTAGGTAAGATTAACTTTTTCAAAAGGATCATTCCAAACTTTGTAGAGCTAGTGAAGCACATCACCTCCATGCTGAACAAAGGGTCAGAAATAAAATGGATAGATGCTGCAAGAAGCTCTTTTGAATCAATTAAACAAGCTATCATGGACACTCCCACTATAATTAGTCCAGATTACACCAAGGAGTTTTATATCTTCTCTTTTACCTCTTATGATACACTTGCAGTAGTTCTATTGTAGAAAAATGATGAAGGTGTAGAGAACCCTGTGACCTTTTTTAGCAAAACTCTAAGGGATGTTGAACTAAGGTATGACCTTAATGAAAAACAAGCTTATGCTCTCATAAAACCTTTGAAGGAATTCAAAATTTATATTCTGCATTCCAAAGTGGTTGCATATGTACCTTTATCCTTAGTAAAAGATGTACTAACGTAGCCAAATATTGATGGAAATAGAGCTAAATGGATTGCAAAGTTCATAGAGTTCAACATAGAGGTGAAGCCTACTAAGCCTATCAAAAGCCAGGGCTTGGCTAAACTTATGGCTGAGGGAAATTGTATTTTGTTAGAAATAAATTGTATGAGTCCAAATTCAGGTGATGAGCAGACAGAGGAAGCAGCAGAAGAGAAAAAGCATAATCAATTTGGTTGAAAATCTAGCCACCTATGAATGATATTCTAGCATAGTTCTTCTTTTGCAGAAACTAGAAGTCCCTCCAGGGCTTAGCTCAAGTCAAGCCCAAGCCATTAAACTTAGATCAACAAAATTTTGAATTAATAAAAATCTGCTTTATTGGAAAGACCCATTACGAATCCTCTTGAGATGTCTCTATGAAGGAAAATATATGGAATTCATGCACCAGTTCCATTCTAGCATTTGTGGAGGGCATCATTATTAGAAAACCACAACCCACAAAATCCTAAGAGCTGGGTATTATTGGCTTACTCTGTTCTCTGATGTGTGTTCTTTTGTGAAATCTTGTGACAAATGTTAGAGGTTTGCAGGAAGACAACAGCTAAAATCTCTGCCCTTGAAGCTAGTACATGTCAATCGTCCCTTCCAGTAGTGGGGCTTGGACTTCATAGGTGAGACTAATCCACATTCCAGTGGCCAGTATAAATGGATCTAGGTAGCCACTGATTATTTCACCAAATGGATTGAGGCTATACCCACTAAGAATGTTAATCACTAGGTTGTCATAAAGTTTTTCAATGAGAATATTTTCAGTAGATTTGGTTGCCCAACCAAACTAGTCACTGATAATGCAACAAATTTCAGGGAAAAAGAATTGGTAGACATGTGTGAATCCATGGGCATTCATTTGGTGCATTCTACCTCATATTATCCTCAAGGAAATGGACTGGTGGAATCATCTAAAAAGAGTGTTGTAAGGATATTCAAAAAACTGTTGGAAGACAACAAAAAGAGTTGGGATTCCAAGTTGAAGTTTGCACTATGGGCTGACAGGGTTACCAATAAGAAGTCCATAGGAAATTCTCCATTCAAGCTAGTTTATGGCACTGATTCTATTTTTCCTATCCAACTGATTCTCCCTGTGGCCAAATTCTTGCAAGAATAACAAGATTAAGAGAGTGAAATGGTAAGAAGAATGAATAACCTGGTTGAACTACAACAGATCAAAGAGCAACTAGTTGAGAAGTCAAAATCTCATCATAAGAAAATGAAAGAAACCTTCGATAGGAAGGCAAAAGTGGACAATTTCCAAGTTGGTCACTGGGTTCTCAAATGGGATGCATTTAAGGAAAAGAAAGGTAATCATGGTAAGTTTGACTCCTTATGGATAGGTCTGTTTGTCATCGCTCAAATTCAGCAAAACAATACCTTTAATCTACATAGTCTGGAAGAAGGATATGTTTTTGGTAGCCCAGTTAATGGGTAGTTTTTGGAACTTTATTTCATTTAAGGCTTTAAAGCCTTGGTATTGTAAATATTTTTTTTTAGTTTTTGTTTTTTGGGTTTATTATACACCATAAAATAAACATGGTTGGTTATGGTTGACCATAAAGTCTTTTAAGGTTTAAAACCCTCAGGACTATGAACCCAAGACAATAATATTAATCCAAAGGGACAAATATTATAAATCTAATTTATAAATACCCAAAAATAAATACTATAAACCCTAAAATAAACATGGTTGACCATAGTTGATTTTCATATTGAGACAATCTTTGTCACAATGCAACATACGATGATGGTCAACCATGTTTGATTATTATTGATTGTCATACCAACACATTCTTTGTCACAATGCAACGTTGGACCGTGTTTGCCAAGGTTGATTTTCATATTGGCAAAATCTTTGTTACCATGTGACATTGGACCATGGTTGACCATGATTGATTTCACACAACATGGCTAGCAACGATTGACCATGGCCAAGATTGACCATGGCTAACAGATGTTGACCTTCATTCACTATGGTTGAACATGATTGACCACGGTTCAACATGATTGATATTTTAAAGCAAAAGGAATAACAAAAGGAAATAATACTAAACACCCAATGGATTATAAACCCTAGGGAATAACATTTAATGGAGCAAACAATATAAAACCATGGTATATAAACGCTAAGATGAAAATTATAAACCCTTAAATAAACATGTTTGGTCATGCTTGACCATGGTCTATTTTCATATTGACTCAATGATTGTCACAATGCGACGTTGGACCACGCCTAACCATGGTTGAACCCTTAGATTATTAAACCAAGTGGATTTATTTTATAAACCCAAGGAAACAATAATACTAAAATAATATTAATACTAAAATGGGTTCATATTAAAAACCCAAGGGATTATAAACCCAAGGTTTTATGAACCCAAGGAATTGATAAAACCCAAGGGATAAATATTATAAACCTAAGGGATCAACAAACCCAAGGGGTTGATATTTAAAAGATAAGGTATTAGCAAAGCCTAGGAATTCATGTTTTAAACCCAAAAGATTGATAAACCCACATGATTATTAATATTATAAACCCTAGGGATCCATAGACTATAGGGATTATTAATGTTATAAACTTAAACAATAAATAAATTGAAGAGATAAACATTATAAACCTAATGGATTAATATTAAATCTTAAGATTAATATTTAACTCTTAATATCAAGGTGTAGTAAACCCAAGAGATTAATATTACCAACCCAAAGAATTAGAAAACTTGAGAGATTAATGTTATAAACGTGTTGGATCAACAAACTCAAGGGATTATTAATATTATAAACCCAAAAAATTAATAAACCCACAAGGATAAATACTAATTATTATTATTATTTATTAATGAATATTATTACTAATTAATATTACTACAATTAATAATTAATATTATTATTAAAATTTAATATCTTTAATTAATTAATAATGATCAGTTAATATCATTATTAATAATTATTAATATTTTAAATTTAAATATCATTAATACTAATATAATATAATATCAATAGTAATATATTATTATTTTGTTACTATTTATAGTAGGTTTTTATCTCACCAATATTTTGAATAATTATTATATATTTATTAATATATCTGTTAATATTTTCATATATTTATTTAAACTTAATTGAAAAGTATCAACTATATATAGATTTATAAATTAAACTAAAAAAATAGTATACTATTACTTATGAATAATAATACTATAATAAACTCAAGGGATAAAAATAATAATTTAAAGGCTAATATCATAAACCCAAGGCACCAATAATTCCAATGATTTAATACTATAAACCCAAGGGACTAATATTATAAACCAAGTAATTAACAAACTCAAAGGATTAATATTAAAAAACATAAAAGATTAATAAATGGATGTGATTATTAATATTATTAACTGAAGCAACTAATAAACTCAAGAGTTTAACATTATGAACCCAATGAATTAGTAAACCCAGAGGAAAAATATTATAAACATAAAGGATCAACAAACCCAAGGAATCAATATTAAAAATACATGGGATTAATAAACTCTAGGAATTAAGAATTTAAACCCAAGGATTAATAAACGCATGGGATTATTAATATTATAAAATCAATGAATTAGTAAACCTGAGCGATAAATATTATCAACCTAAGGGATCAACAAACCCAAGCAATCAATATTAAAAACCCAAGGGAGTAATAAACCTTAAAAACAAATATTTTAAACTAAAGGGATTAATAAACCCAAGGGATTATTAATATTATAAAACCAAGGGATCAAATTATAATCCCAAGGAATTATTAATATTATAAATCCAATGGACAAATAAACCCAAGAGTTTTATATTATAAACCAAAGGAATTGGTAAACTCGAGGGATAAATATTATAAACCTAAGGGACCAACAAACCTAAGGGATCTATATTAAAAACATAAGAGATTAGTAAAGCCTAGGAATTAATACTTTAAACTCAAAGGATCGATAAACCTACATTATTATTAATATTATAAACCTTAGGGATCAGTAAACTTTATGGATTATTAATATTATAGACCTAAACAATAAATAAATCGAAGAGATAAACATTATAAACCTAAGGGATTAATATTAAACCCTAAGACTAATATTTAACTCTTAATATTAGGGTTTAATAAACCCAAAGGATTATTAATATATATAAACCAAGGGATTAATATTACCAACCCCAAGAATAGAAACTTAAGGATATATAAGTACTAATTAATTTTATTATTATAATATTATTATTTTAATAAATATTATAGAATTAATAATTAATTATTATTATTAAATTTAATATCATTAATACTAAATATAATATAATATAATAGTAAATGTAATATAATATTATTTATAATAGGTATTTATCTCTCACCAATATTTTGAATAATTATTATATATTATTAATAAATTGGTTAAATCTTTTCATATATTTACTTGAACTAAATTGAAAGTATAAAACTAAATTAGATGATAAATTAAACTAAAAAAATATTATTCTATTAGTTACAAATAATAATACTAAAATAAAATTAAGGAGTTATTAATACTATAAACTTGAGTTTATTAATATTATAAACTCAAGAGATAAAAAAAATCCAAAAGCTTTATAAACCCAAGACACCAATAAGCCCAAGGGTTTAATATTATAAACCCAAAGAATTAATAAACACAAGGGACTAATATTTTAAACCAAGTAATTAACAAACCCAAAGGATCAATATTAAAAACACAAGAGATTAATAAATGCACATGATTATTAATATTATTAGCTGAAGCGACTAACAAACACAAGAGTTTAATATTATAAACTCAATCAATTAGTAAACCCAAAAGATAAATATTATAAACATAAAGGATCAACAAACCCAAGGAATCAATATTAAAAACACATGGATTAATAAACTTTCAGAATTAACAATTTAAACCCAAGGGATTAATAAACACGTGGGATTATTAATATTATAAACTCATAGATTTAGTAAACCCAAGGGATAAATATTATAAACCCAAGGAATCAATATTAAAAACCCAAGGGATCAATATTAAAAACCTAAGGGATTAATAAACCCTAAGAATTAATATTTTAAATTGAACGGGTTAATAAACCCAAGGCGTTATTAATATTGTAAAGCCAAGGGATTAAATTATAATCCCAAGGAATTATAGTTATTATAAATCCAACGGAAAAATAAACCCAAGGGTTTAATATTATAAACCTAAGAGATAAATAGTATAAACCTAAGAGATCAACAAACCCAAGAGATTGATGTTAAAAACATAAAAGATTAGTATAGCTTAAGAATTAGTATATTAAACCCAAAAGATTGATTTTAATATAATATCAATACTGATATAATATAATATCAATAGTAATATAATATTATTAATTAATAATATAATTCCTAATTAATTGATAATATTAATATAGAAATTTGACTTCTATGATCCATAACATGTATGAGAGAATAATTTCGGCAAAATCACATAAAAAATTATTCGTGGACGCGTTTCGAACCAACTAGTGTTGTTCATCGTCGGGACAAGTTGAAGATCCAATCTGAGCGACCAGTTAAATAGGGACAGCAGGCCATTCCAAAAACTATATTTTTCCGAGCAAGACCTCTAACAGCTATTTTGGCCAAGGTCCAAGGTTGTTAAATTTTTATTTTATTATTATTATTATTTTTTATTTATTTATTATTATTATTATATATTATATATATATATTATATTATATATTATATATATATTATATATATTATATATATATATATACACACACACATTAATATTATTGTTCCTATAAATAGTATAAATAATAGGGGAAATTACTATTAAGAATAAAATTTTAATGGTAAATCTGATATTATAAGTGACCGTTGTCGTATATAGATATTAATATTATTTATTTATTTATTTATTTTATTTTTTTTTTTATTTTTATTTTTATTTATTTATTTTTTTTTTCTTGCTGCGTAAAGACAATTCTATTAAAAAAGAGAAAAAATATGTACAAAGAGGTCAAGACCTCAGAGGGGGTTGAAGCCTGCCCTCAACCATAAATTCTAATAGACACAAACCCCTTTGACAACCCTTCCGAGAATGAAAGACCTTGAAGCATATTTTATGAGTCCCTTACAGACAAAAGTGTAAACTAGAGCTGTGTTTAACACTATAGTACTATCGCTGATAATGGCTTTGCTAATAAACAATCTGCCTTGAAGGCCATATGAAAAATTAGACCAAAACAAAGGCTTGCTGAGCCATGACCTGTTACAGTTCATAGGACTATAATGGCACGCATCGATACAAAAACAAGAGCTAAAGCAAAAGAGAGTTGGCATTATCCAGAGACGCATAATAGAAAATAAACAGACCAGAAGAGAAATTGCCATCATTAGGCATTGAACCAAATTCATTAAACATGTTTCGGAGAGTCGAGAGCATCCTTTTCCACCTGGCTAGGAGAGCCAATCCACGTTACGACCGCGTTGTCTGCATCTCCCGTGTCGCCACCGCCTGGAGCAGTCTCCAAATTCTGAATGCCATCGGGAGGATGCTCCGACTCACTTGCAAGCACATTGCACTGTGTAGAGTCCACCGGAGGCTGAGGAGCTTCAGGCACCTTACCTTCTTCCTGCATGTTGTCACCGTTGAACACGACACCAGCTACCTCTCCCTGAAGAACACTATCATCCTGGGACTAAGATGTAGTGGTGTGGGCCGAACTGCTAGGCTTATCCTCCTCCTCACCAAGGATTACTGTAATACTGGCTGACAAAACGGGATTGTTGAGCCTACTATGGAATTTGAAGCGGGTTGATTGGAAGGAGTTGTGTGGGAGGGGCCTGGAATGACCAGATGGCGGAGAGGACAGGGAGGCAGAGTCCAGAGGGATAATGTTCTGGGGAGCAGACTGAGAAGCGCGGCCTCGATTGCCAGTGGTGCCTCCACGGCGAGAGACTCCACGACGACGAACCATTTCCAAATTAACTAAGAGACCAGGGAAGGGAATTTGACAGGACCAAATGGGAAAGGGCCGAGCGCAGGCGGACC
This sequence comes from Pinus taeda, assembly GCA_000404065.3. Classification (NCBI taxonomy): domain Eukaryota; kingdom Viridiplantae; phylum Streptophyta; class Pinopsida; order Pinales; family Pinaceae; genus Pinus; species Pinus taeda. The sequence continues at coordinate 37,445 of APFE031755679.1, read as the reverse complement.
AGGCCAAAATCAAAAACCAGATGAGCTTCCAAGCAGCCAGAACAAAGCAGGGGTGCGGGAAGAAAAGCGGATGGAAATAGAAGGAGCCGAGGAGGGAAATTGCATGAACCAGAAACCAAGCCATGGATAAAACACCTTGCGTGGCCTCTCGAGTTGAGCGCGCATTCAATACCAAATGCGTGAACATAATTCTGTACTCTGGAGAATTCATATCAAATGCGGTGGATTTGTGGGATCCGCTCTCGCGAGCCAAGTGCAGGGACAGCTGCCGACGGGGAGTTACTCCATAAATGGGCTGTAGTGACACCCGCATCCAGATTAGATATTAATAATATTATTATTAAATAATAATAATAATAATAATTATTATTAATGGCCTAGTGTAAAAATTAATAGTAATATTAATAACAAACTTTTAATACTTAGCTAATATTTAATAATTTAATAATATATTATCATTTTTAAATTTTTATTATCATAATTAATTAAAAATAATTAATAATAATTAATTATTGAGTAAAAAAAATATTAATTAATAATCAATTAATAATTTTATTTAATAATAATAATAGTAGTCTAGGAATATGAACTCTTAGATTAATAAACCTTAGGGATTGATATTATAAACTCAATGGATTAATAAGCCCAAATGATTAATAAACCCAAGACACTAATACTAAACCCAGTGGATTAGTATTATAAACACAAGGTATATAAACCGAAAGATAAATATTATAAACCCTAAACTAAACATAGTTAACCGTGGTTGACTATGGTTCATTTTCATATTGAGAAAATTTTTGTCACAATGTGACATTCAACCATGGTTGACCATAGTTGAGCATGATCTATTTTCAAATTGAGACAATCTTTGTCACAGTGTGAGGTTAGACCATGGTTGATTTTAATATTGAGAAGATCTTTTTCACAATGTGACATTGGACCATGGCTAACCATGGTTGACCATGATTATAAACCCAAGGAATTATATTATTAACCCTATGAATAATATTACGCCCTAGGAATATAAAATCTTAGACTAATAAACTCAATGGATTGATATAATAGACCCAAGGAATAATAAATCCAAGGGATTAATACTAAAAATCTGAGAGAATAATATTCCCAAGGGAATATTATTAAATCAAAGGGACTAATATTATAAACCCTTGGTATATAAACCCTAACATAAATAATATAAGTTAAGAAATAAACATGGTTGTCCATGGTTTACCATGGTTGGTTTTCACATTGACACAATCTTTCTCACAATGTGACATTAGAACATGGTCGACCACAGTTGGTTTTCATATTGAGACAATTTTTGTTACAATGTGACATTGTACCATGGTTGGCCATGGTTGACCATGAATATAAATGCAAGGGATTTATATTAAACCCTAGCATTAATATTATAAACCTGATGAATAATATTATACCCTAGGAATATGAACCCTTAGATTAATAAACTCAAGGGATTGATATTATAAACACAACATATATAAATGGTAAGATAAATATTATAAACCGTGAAATAAACATGGTTGACCATGGTCCAAGGGATTAATATTATAATCCCTTAGATAAATATTATAAACCCAATGTATATAAACCCTAACATAAATATTAAAACACCTAAAATAAACATGCTTGAGCATTGATGACCATTATTATAAATCTGAGGCATTTATATTAAACCCTAGGAATGATATTATAAACCTTATGAATAATATTATACCCTAGGAATATGAACCCTTAGATTAATAAACACAAGGGTTTCATATTTTATACCCAAGGGATTAATTCTAAAACTCCAAGGTATTATAAATCCAAGGAAATAATATTAAACCCTAGGGATTAATAATATAAACCCAAGATATATAAATCGAAAGATAAATATTATAAATCCTAAAATAAATATGGTTGATCATAGTTGACCATGGTCCATTTTTGTATTGAGAAAATCTTTGTCATGATGTTATTTTTGACCTTGGTTGACCATTGTTGATCATGATTGATTTTCAAATCAAGACAATCTTTGCCACAATGCAACGTTGGACCATGGTTGATTTTCATATTGAGAAAATCTTAGTGACAATGTGATGTTGGACCATGGTTGACCATGTTTATAAACACAAGGGATTTATATTAAACCCGAGAAACTATATTATTAGCCCTATGAATAATATTATAGCCTAGGAATATGAAACTTTTGATTAATAAACTCAATGGATTGATATAATAGACCTAAGGGAATAATAAATCCAAGGGATTAATACTAAAAACCGAAAGGTATAATATTATACCCAAGGGATTAATATTATAAACCCTTGGTATATAAACCCTAAGATAAATACTATAAGCCCTGAAATAGACATGTTTGACCATGGTTGGTTTTCAAATTGACATGAATGTTTTTACAATGCAATGTTGGACCATGGTTGACCAGGGTTGCCCATGGTTGATTTTCATATTAAGACAATCTTTGTCACAATGTGACATTGTACCATGGTTGACCATGAATATAAATCCAAAAGAATTATATTAAACCTTAGCATTAATATTATAAACCTTATGGATAATATTATAACCTAGAAATATGAACGCATAGATTAATAAAGCCAAGAAATTCATATTATAAACACAATTGATGAATTCTAAAATCTCAAAGTATTATAAACCCAACGAAAAAAATATAAATTATATTATATTTTCAATTATTTTTAGTTATTTAAAAACTAAATTTAATTACAAATAATAAATACTATAAATAGATTATTAAATAATTTTGAAGTTAAAAAAAAAAAAAATAATATAAATTAAAAAAAAAAAACTGATAAAAATGTGTATAAAATTAATATATGGAAAAAAATGGAAAATTTAATTGCAATATTATAATTAACTTTATTTTTAGTAATATGTTTTAAATTCCATTATTGTTCCGTGATTCATTTATTTTAAGAATAATTATATTTTAAATTTCATTATTGTTTCATTATACATGCATTTTTATAAATGTGTTTTTGAATAATATATTTTTAAATTTCCGTATTATTTCATGGTTTCTATATATATATATATATATATATATATATTAAAATATGGTCGTGCATAGGTTTGATTATATGAAAAGTTTTGAACGTCAGTACGCTATAACGCTGATGCATATAATGTTATAATGTAAACGTGTACACTTCATCATTTTCTGTTAGAGATACTGCAATTGTTAATTTGAGTTATATATATTATTCAATTAGTAAAGAAAAATTTAAAAATATAAAATATTAAGACACCATTTACTTCTAATTAGGTATATGGTTAAAAATGGGGAAAAACAAGTTAACGCATACTTTCATTAAAAGGTAGTTTCTTTGAGCATAGTCTTTCCCATTCCTTTTACATTTCAGAACCGTTACAGACTCAAAAAAAAATATGTTTCTATGTCTCTGTGTCTATGGAAACCTCTATCATACAACAATGTTATCTCAAGTTCACTATGCAAAAACATTATGGCACCTATAGTTTAACATGTGCCTTCATAATTCTATCATATAATCAAAATTGTTACTACAGATAGAATATATAAACGATATAACTAGTCTATAGTTTATAGTTCAATATATGTCTCTATAAGTCTAACATATAATCCAAATTGTTTCTATGGATATAAATTATGTAACTTGTCCAAAACTATGTAACTAGCAATTGCACCAAATGTTGCAATGTAAACGCCGTAAGTTGGTAGCATATGAAAAAAGAGAAAAGATAAAGAGTGAATCCTCAAAGTAAATTCTTCAACAGAACACCCACTGTTTTAGAGTGGATGTTTGTGTATCCTTCTGAAGGAGTGATTTAGACTAGACATTCCCCATTCATTCAGCTTCCAAAAGCATGTCATTGTAGTATTTGATTCCCAAAAGCAATGCATTGTCGATTGTAAAGGCATCATCAAAGACATAAACAAGACTTAGGATATCTTAACTTATTAGCATTTAAATAAAAATTTGATAAGGTGTTGTTAGAAACAGTGAAATGTGAAAACATAGGGGAAAAGGATTGAGTTACTTACTTAGAGATGCATTTGTATCAAGTGGCATGTATTTGAACAACATTAACATAATATCTTGCCTTGTTGGGTGATGAGGTACTTTAGTGCCTCCTATTTTATGAACAACTTATTGTGGAAACATAGGGGAAAAGGATTGTGTTACTTACTTAGAGATGCATATATATCAAGTGGCTTGTAGTTGAACAACATTAATGTAATATCTTGCCTTCTTAGGTGATCAGATACTTTAGCGCCTCCTATAATCAAGTACTTTAGCGCCTCCTATTTTGTGACTAGCTTCACATAGGGGAAAAGGATTGAGTTACTTACATAGAGATGCATATGTATCAAGTGGCTTGTAGTTGAACAACATTAACGTAATATCTTGCCTTGTTGGGTGATCAGGTACTTTAGCGCCTCCTGTTTTGCAACCAGCTTCTTCCTTCCTGCTAGCAAAGTGTATGGGGTTATCCACATCCTAGCTTTCTTAGAATGGTGCCTATCGCTATGTTGTTGGCATATAAATGCACATGGGATTCCATCTTCTAATCTAGAAGGACCCACATCGGTGCCTTCTAGTCACAGGTCGGTGTACAATCCAAAGATTGATACATCGTGGTCAAGAACTCATGGTTATATGACACAAAAACCTTTAATAACCTCTCGAAAATGTGATAATTCTCAAGCATAGTCTCCCCCACCCTCGTTGAGTCTCAACTCTTGCAAAGGAATAATTTTTTAGTATATTTGTCTTTGATTGGAAAATGTGATAATTCTCAAGGATAGTCTCCCCCACTCTCTTTGAGTCTCAACTCTTGCTAAGGCATAATTTATTAGTATATTTGGCTTGGATTGGAAAATGTGATAACTCAACTCTTTCTAAGGCATAATTTTTTAATATATTTGGCTTGGATTGGAAAATGTGATAATTCTCAGAGATAGTCTCCCTCACCCTCGAGTCTCAACTCTTGCTAAGGCATAATTTTTTAGTATATTTGGCTTGGATATACTCTTTTTGTCGTGTAGATTACTCAAACAAGTTACAAATTCACCATAGTAAGTTACAAATTCATGAAAACAAGTTACAAATTCAACATAGTAAGTTACAAATTCACCATAGTATAAGTTAGATGTATGCTAACTTTGACAAAGAGTAATAACAAATGAGTCATCAAAAATAGAATAGAAATTTGTCATGTAGATTACTCAAACAAGTTACAAATTCACCCTAGTAAGTTACAAATTCACCATAGTATAATTTAGATGTATGCTAACATTGAAAAACATTAATAACAAATGACTCATGTTACAAATTCACCATAGTAAGTTACAAATTCATGAAAATAAGTTACAAATTCACCATAGTATAAGTTAGATGTATGCTAAGTTTGACAAACACTAATAACAAATGAGTCATCAAAAATAGAATAGAAATTTGTATTGTACATTACTCAAACAAGTTACAAATTCACCATAATTTAAGTTAGATGTACGCTAACTTTGACAAAGATCAATAAAAAATGATTCATCAAAAATATAATAGAAATTTCGATATAAAACAATATAAGAAGAAAATAATAATAATTTCAAATAATTTTGAATTTTGAATTCAATTCCCTCTTTTCTTATGATGATATTTTTTCGATTTCAATATGGTTTCTTTTAAATAATGAAAATTAGTTAATATGTATCAACTATAAAAAATAATTAATAATATATTGAAAACAAAATAGTATTAATTATTATAGCTATATATTATTATTATACTATAATATTAATTATTGGTATGCTTATTTCTAATAGGGATATTTTCATTTTTGAATTAACAAAAATTATGTGGATGGGTGAGGTTAATTAAACTTTTGCTAAATGGCATAATATTACTAAAAACAAAATAAATATTAATATTATGACTATAATAATTAATTATTATAACTAATAATATTGAAATAAGGATACTTTCATTTTCTGAATAACAAAAATTATGTGGATGACTAAAATGCTAGCATGTCTCACAATGGACCAATTTACAGATATATAAAACTAGAAAATAATATGTATAGTTAAAATGGTTTTCCTCTATTTGCATTTTGTTACAAGTCAACTCTTCAATATTTTCTCAAAATTTGAATCCATTGTTTGAGTTCTCAAGTGTATCCTGGTGTTTTAATTCACTATTTCAAATCAATTTTAAATGATGATTTTTATAGATAAAATTTATTTAACAACATCGTTACACTTTATGCTTTTTTGTTGGGTTATATTTTTGTATATGGAGACCTTATGTGTGAACCCTGTGAGGGGCAGAATAATCTAATAATCTATTGGTTAAGTACTTCTAAATTAGAATTTTTTTTTTGGTATAGTTGATCGCATAAATCCACTTTGCATGTATATTTTCATTACTGGATACATAAATCCACTTATGTAATGTAAATTTTCATAACTAGGTACATAAATCTGCTTTATGTAAATTCTAATCATATGTTGTATTATTGACGACAATTTTAATAAGCTTGCATTGATCTCAATCTTAATGAGATTCCAGAGTTATAATAACTAGCAATTGTCCTGAAAGGTACAAGCGAGGCCGATAGGATTATTAAATTGGAATTGTTGAATTTTTATAATTATGATATTATGTGATAAAGGATTAAAAAATATAAAATCCCAAAGTAAAAGTTGTTCCAATTAAATTTACTTTATTATAAAAGAACGTTGTATCTCGGTGCATATTGTTTTGTATCTATATACCTGTTTGAAAATGGAAAAACACCCACTTTAAATTCAGATTATACTCCTCTATTAACTGGAAATACTTTATCAATATTAAATCATATACCATATACCTGTCTTAACTATATCCACTTTATTAATGTGGATCCATGAGTTGGATGACACTTGTGGCCATATAAAAGTTTAAAGTCAAGAAGCTTGGTGATAATCGAGCATTTAAATAATATTTTTGAATTTTAAATATTTAAAAATGGTATATTTATTATGCATCAAAAGTGATGAAAATGAGATTTTGGGGGTTGCCCAAAATCCCAAATTCTTTAAAAATCTTGATCCTGGGCCTGTGGGTTATGGGCCCACGTAGCCTTGACAGAAGCATTCTTAAAATTAAAACAGAGATTTCAATTGAACCAGCCCTTTCAAACCCTCTTCTCCATACTGATCATAAATTGCGTGTTTTTGTTGATCTTAATGTAATACGCTTCCAAAGAAGAGTCGCCTATATACAAACTGGAATTTGTAATTTTGAAAGCCAAACCGTCTGAATTTTTTTGATATCATAGCACCACAGACTTTATCACCGTGAAACTGGCAATGGCTTAATATACGTTGTCTTTTTTCGCATCACGTCCTCCGTTCAATTGCAGAGATTATTTCATTCATGGTATTAAAATACTTTATAATGGAATCCCTTCTAAATTAAAACTCAGGTCCTCAGGGATGCCAACAACAGTACGCCATAAACCCACAATCAAAACCGAACCGTAACACAGATTTCATTTAAAAGCTAGAGAGGTTAATTCGAGCTCCTTTCACATAATTTAACCGAAATTGTTCAGGATTCCTTCAACTGCATTTATTCAACAAAACCAAATCTGCATTTCACTAACAGTTAAACGATATTTAAATCAACAAGCTTGAACACAAAATTAACTTAATTATACCATACACACAGGTGTACACAATACTAGAACACATTTCATATATATATACAGAACAAATTACATTTCAGGCTAAGGCATTTTAGCCTTAAAACCCAGCTCACAATTGACTACATCTTGCTCACACACAATTTTACTCACAAATAAGATATGTCTCTCACACCCTATCACATTACAATTATATAAGAATTTTAGGAAGAATTGATAAGATTTTCTCCTAGTTTTTCTACAATGAAAGCTCTCGAAAAAGCGTGCATGGTTGTATCCATCTTTATCTACTTTAAATTATCCGCTTTAAATTCGCTTTTCTCTATTCTGATCCTCTAGTCCACGTTTGCTACTTTGTTGCTGATTGCTCCAACATCAGACTCCCGAGGCACAAAATTGATGACCTCCTGGTCATATGCTTATGGTCTTCATAATATCAATTTTATCCACTGCATTCTTTCACTAGAACTCTGTGAGCTGCAACCAACCTCTACAGTAACAACCTCCTCTGTTACACGATACCTCACCAAGCCCTCCCACACTCGGTCTTTTGGCATCCTTCTCTAGGTTGCTGCAAATCTTCTCACCTTCCTCTGCTGCCATCTGCACAATAGCAAGACCATAAACTCTCCATCTTTAACAAAACTGTACCTCTTTCCGCAGAATCTTACTGCTCTGATACCACCTGATAAAAATGAGATTTTGGGGGTTGCCCAAAATCCCAAATTCTCATTTTCATCAAAAAGATAGCTTTAATGACAGAAAACAGAAGCTACGTTGCTTTTACAATTTCTAACTTCAAAAAACGGGAAGCTACCTTTACTTTTATAATTTCAAAAAACAATGTGATAGAATTGAATAAAATATCATAGACTGAAATGAACAAAATTATAATAAAATACAATATAATAGACTGAAATGAATAAAATTAAAAAAAAATATTTAACAAAGAAAGTAGTAATCTTTCCATACAAGTAAAATTTAGTAGCTAATATTGCAGAGGGAAATCCCATCGTATTACAGAATGAAATCCCATCCTATTACAAGTAAAACTGAGAAATTTCATATACCACAATACAAGTAAAACTGAAACCAATATTGTAGAGTGAAATCCCATCATATTACAAAATGAAATCTCATTCTATAGGATTTATTAGGGTCATTACAGAGAAAATAAACATAAGCGAAGAGCTGATTCACAAGGCATGACATGGACTCTGTAGAGTGAATCCCCTAATCTCGTAGAGTGAATCCCATCATATTATAGAATGAAATAGCAGTCTAAAGGATTTACCAAAGACATTACAAAGATCACTATCACAGTGGAGAGCTGCTTAACAAGGCAGGACATGGATTCTGCTTACAGGATGTAAGCCCTTCATTCACCACAGAAACTCTTGTTGTTGAAGATGAGAAGCAGCAAAAACGTTAGTCATTCCACATCTACTACAAACTTACAACAATATTAACATCGTGTGAATATTCTCATCTATGAGGAGCTTTGGGGGCCTATAGATCACAAGAGAATAGCATAAATTCTTCACTAAACATGTTAGTAGCGTACTAATCATCTTGGCGGTAGGAGACAGAACTTGTGTTGAAGCTCTCTTTCCTCACAAACCCAGCAGGGGCTTTCTTGTCATAATTCTGAGTAGAGAAAGGCTGGGTAACCGAGCTGTATGGCATGTATGGCCATAGTTCTGCATGCTTCCCAGTGCCTTTCACTTTCTTCAATACCTTGTTCAGCTTCACATATCCCGTGACTATCACTTTCTGCATCTTTCTATTTATATACAATGTTTGAACTCCTGCACAAAATTTCCCATAGAAGAGAAACAAAAGTTATTACAATCATCAAAAACCCATCTTATTTTAACGTAGAAAAGAAAATGATGGGCCACTTGGCTTGTAGCTTAGAGGTAGATCTCAGTTGTAACAGGTGACAAAAGTTAGCATCTCCTTATAGAAATCAGTAACAAAGCTAACGGATTGGTAATGAGCAAACATAGATCCTGAGGTGCAACTTTTCAAAAGCCCAAAGCTAAAAAAAATTGGTAAAACAGAAGAAACATGAACTCTTAGCTGAAAAACTGAAGAAACTTTAAAGAATTAATCAGCACACAAGTAGTTAATGCTGAAAGCATTTGCAAGGCAGTGTATCATTCTTCCACTGTGATCCGCATTTCCACCATATGTGTCAGTTCCCCTTGTGGTTTAAATAACCAAGAAATGCCTCTTAATTTTCCAATATTGAACAACAAATTTCAATGACAGTTTCACCAGAGGTGAGGGAAAGATTTTAGTTAAGTAGTTTTCAAATACTAGGCTTCCCTAAGCTAGATACATTTGAAGAAACATCTTTGTTAAGCCATGGAGAATTAGTATGTAGCTTTGCTTTTCAACTGAAAATACTTAGGCATCCATATGCACACAGTAAGTATATCATAACCTACAGCTATGATTTGCTCTATGTGCTTTTGTGAAGATGAACATTGCAGTTCATAAGATACTTTTGTTTGGAATTAAATAATCAAATAGGCATTTGGAATATGGAAACAAGTATAAGAGTTTGACACAAGCTACACCATAGTTATTATGATTAATGCGTGTGTAAACTACAATGATTCAACGTAAAAGAAGGGTATTGTTCTGTAGTAGGTTCTTGATCTAGTCTAAAAACTGTATGCACATTCGTTCCATAGAAAAGATTTCCAGAGCACATTGAGATGCATTGCCATCTGGTAAAAATTATTGGGGATGATGAAGCAGCCATTCATGACATGGGAAGGCAACATAAAACTGGATCATCCTTTGTGATTGCAGATTGGAATTATTTATCTACTCTTAAGAAGGTGGACACTGCAGTGGATAAGATACTTTTGTTTGGAAAAATAATCAAACAACCATTTGGAAGATGGAACTTTGCAATGCCTGCACATCATTTGTACCAATTGAATACCTTTTTTTAGGATCTGTAATTTGTATTTTGTTATGAATCATTGGAAACAAGTATAACAGTTTCACATAAGCTACGCCAGAGGTATTATGATTAATACAAAAATATACTAAAATGGTTCAACATAAAAGTAGGGTATAGTTCTCGAGTAAGTTTATTCTAAAAACTATGTATACATATTCTTTTCACAGACAAGAATTCAACATCACATTGTGATGCATTTCCATCTCCTAAAAATTTTGGGGCCCAACTATAGACTATACCTAACTACTCAATACTAAATAGTGCTTGCTTTAATTCCTGAAATGTTCATTCCACCTTCAAAATCAGATGTTGTTAAAGGGGAAGATAAACAAACAGTACTGGAAATGGAATAATCATTTCCTTGGAGAATGTGCACATTTTGGCTCTTATAGTCTACAATTGATATTTGTCCAATTCCTTCTGGTACATTAGATTCAATTGCACCCAGGCCATATGCTGGCATTGGCATACGGTTTAATTGCCCTGAACAAGGAGCACCAATAATACTGGCAGATGGCAAATTCAAGACTTGTCCACTCTGAAGCTGAGAACCTTGAAGTTGTCCAGCATTTATAATAGAAAAATACAGTCTGATCTGCTCTACAACACAGTTAATGACAACGCTGTTTAAACTTTTCTCCAGGAACTTGTGTTCGGTCGCTTTTACAGGAAAAAAAGATTCACTTATAGTCTCTGCTCAACTCTGTGATGACAGGAAAATCAATCCCTTTCTATTACAACCAGAAATAGCCAGATGCATTGGAAAGACATGCTAGGGTCCTCATTCATTATAGTTTTAGAGTCAAACCATCTAATTTTGTATATGCAATTGCCAAATATCCAAAATAGTCGCTTAGAATAAACATCTTCAAGAACAAACTTCATTAATTTTGAAATAAATATAGACCCAATTTAACAATAGTATATAACAATTTGTTTTGAACAACACCAATTGGTATTGAGGCACCATTAATCTCCCATTCTTTGTTAAAAAGTTGTTAGATCATATTTGAAGGGCATGATCGTGAGGAATAATCATACAAAATGCACATAAACTGTAGCTTCTCCAAGAGGTATTGACCAGGCAATTTCTTTGTCGCATACAACTTACAAAATAATGTTACATAAAATCACCTTATTGTGATTCAAGCCTGAACCTGCAAAAAATTGAACAATCTGGTACTAGTCTTTCACTGGGAGACCTCATTAGATCCATAGCTAATAGCAGCAAAGCTCAAATCCGACATGTTGGTTTCCCATCTTTTAGGTCCTCCTGCTTGGCCTTGAATGTTGTAAGCATAAGAAGCCACAGTTGAACCTTCACAATCCTGCGCCCTATCCATTCTCATGGTACTCTGCAACACTATGAGACTCGAGAATGTAGAAAAGCTATTCCCCACAAATGTATCAACCTGCAGGCATACTTCATAATCAATTGCAGATTGAATGAGATAGGGATACTTTGAGTAGATATCCAGCACACCCAGTTTCTTCTTTTAGTAAGGGGCTAAGAAGTCACTCCATCCCTCTAACAGCACCCTGTCCTCTAAAAGATCGTCAGCAACAGCCAGATAAACAACAAAGAGCTTCTCCAGTCGAGGAATGTTAGCAACCCTCTTCATTATTTCCTCCTTACTACTGCAAATTTTCAAGTCCTTGCCATTTCTAGCTCTGGACCTCATCTCAAGCTTCTTGCAATGGATCATCACGTCTTTCTCAATTCTCATATGAACCGCCACATATTTGGGTTGAAATATGAATGGGCTCATTCTGATTTTATTCTGATCAATTCCAGTTCGAGAGCTTAAGCTCTTTAGCTTGGATACAACTCAGGAGACTTCGGTGGACAAATTATGAACAAGAACGAGGGCATTCAAATACTCTGGAATAATCAAGAACAGGCTAATGGTCGTGCCAAAGAAAAGGGTGTTTACCCTCCAATTTAATAATGGTATGCCGATCGCTTTCAGGGGTATTCATTGTTCTAGCTGTGCCATATCCCTTTCCACTGTCCACCACCACCCACTCCCCTTAGCCACAACGAAAACATCGGAAAAATTACGGGAATTCATGTTGCTTATGCGAACGAAGCCGTTGTAGAGGGAATTGAAACAATGGAACAAGAAGAGGCGATCGAATCCTAGGGGCTCTATGCCCGCTAGAATTTGGATGCCAGGTGTCAGCCTTGGAAACAAAAGGACGACGAAAGTCTCTTTCAAAGGAAGGCCTATCGGCCTATATATTTTAATAGAATTTGATCTTTGTCAATTTTAATAATATTATAGAGAGTTATAATAAACATTTTAATACCATTTGAGAGAATTATAATAATGGGAACTGATGTGAATCATTGACTTATAAGAAAAAGATTTTTAATAACCAGATATATCATTATAATAAGTAAGAAAGTTTGATTATTAAATATTATTAAAGTTGGATTATTAATCAATTACTAACAACAATCTTAGCTTCACATTAAAAAAATAACCATTTGGTGCAGTAGAGAGCAGCAACTAGAGGCCAAGATTGACCACACTGAAAGTGGTCATGACCTCGTTCTTCTGACAATCCTTTCACAGTTTCTCTGTCAACCATATCACAAGTACATTTTAAAAATTAGCTAAGAGTATTTTTGTGTAGTGACTTCCAATTTGTAATGGGAAAAATAATTTCAATAACAAATTAACTATCACCATAAAATTATTGATTTCCATATGCAATTAGTTGATCGACTCACTGTAAACTTCAAATTCCTTAATGGATTTCCTTCTTTTCAAGTCTTTTCTAACACATACAAATCTGAGAACATAACATTAACTAGCACATAGACAGGTTTATCCATGTCCACACACAATAACGCAATACGGAAAATACAGAGACATAAGTCAGACGAAAATACACTAGAACATAACATTAGCCAACACAACACTATAATGCATATCCCCACACAAATTAGACATGCATAGTGAAAATACAAAGACCTGATCCAAAAGTCTGAGAGTGGCTTTTTTAGAATTAGACATGCATAGTGAAAATACGGATACGTGAGCCAAAAGTCTGAGAGAGGCTTTTTTAACAGCACTTTGAAGGATTTTGTGGCCTTTTTTTAACAAAAATTTAAAAATAAGCTTTTATAATGCCAATTTAATTTATTTTCTAGTTGTTCGGATCAACCTCGAAACACTTCTTTATCCGCCCACCCTTCCGCTTACATCACCATCAAAACGAAGTGGATTCTATGATGGAAACCCTTTCATCTGTGTGAAATTCATATTTATGGGTACGAGTTAAATTCCACAATGATTTTTTTACCAAAACCAATGCCAAAGTCCATAATGATCGTCCCCAAATCCTCAGCTCATTGTTTTTAATGTGACCAAGTGACAACAGTCTGTAAATAAACACATTCAATTCAGAGAAAAAATAGAAGCATTAGGGAAGGGAATCAAATATGGAAATCAAGAAAGTGTGAGTCTAATGTTGTAGAAAATCAAGAAAGTGTCATTCTTATTGTTGCAGAAAATCAGGAAAGCGTGAGTCTTACCTGTTACAGACAATCAAGAAAGCGCGAGTCTTACAGGTATTGAAGTTCATGTTCTTGAAGTCTTATGTTTGATGGCCATTTTAAGAGGTTTGTTACTAAAAATATTAAATAATATCTTTGACAAGGACGAGATTCCAATTTGAAAGTAAGATATTTGGAATCTAATCTGAGAGCTCTCAATTGGTGACAATCGAACATGTAGCACGAGATTCAACCTGGGAGATTTGATTTGAGAGCTCTGAGTTGGTGAGAATGGAATATGTTACTGGGGGCTTTGACCTGGGGGGTTTGACCTGGGAGAACTGTAATGCCACATTAGAAATGCTTGGAATGGAAAGACGATCACCTAGACAAAAAGAATGGAAGATTTAAGCTCCGATCATCCGATCATGTGAGAATCGAACCAACAATAATAGGCGGCTCAAAACAAGCGATTGAGGTAGTTGAGAAATGTAGTGAGTCATCCACCACAGTTTATAGCCTTCAATAAAGATAAAGATTCAATTGTCCAATGCCAACTAATAACGCAATCTAGGGTCACCCCTCGAATTGCAGCACCGCATGAACAATGCCATCACCAGAAAATAAGCCATTATAGGAGAAGCACCGCATGAACAATGCCATCACCAGAAAATAAGCCATTATAGGAGAAGGCGGAAGAGCCATCACCAAGAAAGGGGAATCAGGATACACAACATTGTGGGTTGTTAGGGTAATGAACATACGACCACATCTGATCATCCTATCATGGGAATTCTTTCAATTGTCTATCATATCAAATCAATCACCCAAAACCGTACATGTGGCACATAGGAGAGTTCATTTCATAGAGGAACACCCTACACATAAGTAATCCAAAATTGACCAAGAAATATAAAAATGAAAAAATACACTCATCATAATGTAATAACCTGAAGTGTTATAAGATTTCCCCTACAAATGTTGAATATTTAATCTTTGCCAAGATCTCCACTGCGACTATCTTTAAAAAAAACTTGCAACAAAATTATGTTCTCTATTTATCTGTGAGAAAGAGGTTCCCTTAAAAATACTAATCAACAAGATGATACGTGGCATTAAATATATGACTGAGGGTGACTTAAGAAGCGCCCAATTTATAGTTAGCATTGATTTATTTTAAATATGTATCTAACATGAGTCAAGAGGGATCTATTTTCTTCACGTGAAAATTGATTTTTTTATGAACCAACATTATTTAAATGTTTTGTATAATTATTTAATTATTTATTATTATTATTATTATTATTAGCCAATATGATAAAAATTTCAACTTTTATGATAGACAAACAAAATTACACATTATACTGCGATGTAGAATAAACCTCTCTATTCAATCGCTTTCAAATCCCCAAAAATTATGCTTATTTCCCTCCTTCAAAGAAATTGTCAAGTGAAATTTGTCCTTGTATGGGCATAACATTTGTATTCCAGTGGTGTTAACTTTACCCTACTTTAACAAGAGACTACCAGAGCCTTAATCTAGTTACGCATCCAATTTAGTAATCAAAATTACAACGGCATACAAATCAAATTAACTCAAAACAAAACATATCCTAAGAAGATAAAACAACACTAACCAAAACATATCTAAGAAGAGAGAACAACACTAAAGAAACGACAAGGATTTTCTCTACCAACCATAATTACAAGTAAACAGTTAGCATAACTTTCAAAGGCGTGAGAGCGAAGTTACAAGAGAATATAAAGTTGATACATTGAATTAAAAAAAAATGGATAGAGATTGTATTATTTTCTTTGGAAGTATTATTTTCTTTGGAATGGTGGAATTAACCATTATATTAGGTTGAAATTTTACGACTAACTGCTATTTCTATCATTTTTGGGTTTATTTATATTAATTTATAATTTATATATTTAATTATAAATTAAATAATTATATTTTAATAAAACATAAATTAGATTTTTATTTTTTTTAAATGGAAAGGTACATAGAAGGAGTAGAAGATTTGGGAAGATCAACTTGAAAAACTAAATCACTAAATATAAAAAATATTATTTTTAACAGATAAATATTAGATAAAAATTATTTGGAAAAAATTGAGAAAACTCTATTACTGAGAGCAACTTCTATTTCAGTGGTTGCTTACTTACTGATGGAATGTTTCCATTGTAGCATTTGGTTATGCCTAGAGTAAGATGGTTGATGGAAAATTACACACGTAAATAGCTAAATGACAACATAATTTATACAATTCCTTATTTAATTCTTTAAATATTAAGGAAATTGTTGGTTTATTATGTCACCATGTTGGAGAGGGAAAATTGTGAAGACAAAATGGATTAATTTTCACACCTTTGCTCTGACCAGTCAGGTCAATACAACTCAGAGGACAACTTCAAAGAGCTAGACAATAGAATTAACAAGGTAGAGATTTCCCAGGGGAGGCTAGATCCACTTGTGAGTTTCCAAATGATGATTACATATCTCACCGACTTGTCCATGTCCAACACTTCTCTTCTCAATGAAAGGATTGTTGCAGCCGAAGCCATGTTGATTTAGGTAGACACCCTTGACATGAAGGTCCTAGAGGATGTTTTGAAGAATTTTGATTACAGTAATTCCAGGGATGCATGCGGGGTTGTGGTCCAATATCCTAGAACCAAAGGCGAGGTATGGGATTATTTTGGGTTTTTCAAGAATTCACATACCAATAATGTTAAGTTATCATGGCCACTTCTATTGGCTTTGATGATATCGAAGTCTCCGAGGAGTTCCGAGCAGATATGGGGCAGGTGGGTGCCATGTGGTAGCATGATGCTGATGTGAAAGGGTTAATGGCCAGCTTCAAATAGTTATATCATGTGATCCAAGCTTTATTTTTCCAAAAAAAAGTAAATCACTGAAAAGTTATTGACAAGTCAAAAGAAAAAGTGATGATTATTATGAGTTTCGAGAAGTTTGAAAAATGACAAAAATTTTAAGACCCCATTTCCATAATAAGACATTGGAGGTCGTGTCATCCATAAAAGAGCCTCCTACTACCCTTCTCACCAGCCTTCACTCATTGATCCTTTTCCTAACACCAATTTCCCTCCATTGGATGACCAATTCCACTGGAATTTGACTGCTACTCTTTGATTCCATACATCTTAACCTCCAAGCAGATGTTGAACTACAAAAGCCTCCTAGATCATCTTCAAGTGTCCACTGGTCAAATCACATGGAGCTACAAATACAACCATTACATGACCAAGAGGAGCAAGGGATATGCTTTCTCAAAGGGAAAGAATTCTAGCAGCAACACCAATTCCAATCCTAGCTCCCTTCTTTCATTGAAGATAAGTCATATGATTATGACTTTTCTTAGTGGCAACAGAAGGTGCCAACTGCCATAGGTTTAAGAAAATAGTATAATCCACTTTTGGTGATCTCAAAAGTTTAAATGGGTAGTCATATTACTCATCAGAAGACCCAAAAATTGGTCCACACTCCTCGTCCTTCCATTCTCGAGTGCATTGCGACAACCATTCCTATTAATATGCTAGAGTCATGTGCCATATTTTAATTGGAGGGAGGCAAATGAAAATGATGCTCTGCAGTTGGTTGGTGTGAACAATATCTTCCCAACCCAACCCTATAGATAGACACCCTCAGTGTAATTATTAAATATTTTTAATGAAATCAATTTCAATTTCATGAAGTATTAAAACGAAAAGTTGAAAATTTAAAATATTGTGTTGCACTATTTTGATTTAAATTTTGAATGATATCAATTCCAAAATCATGTACACATATGTATTTGTCCTAAAAGTGTGAATGACAAAGTTTGAGATGCCAATTATAATTTTGTGTCTATTTTAAATCGCATATTTAACTATATAAATAAGCATGAATGACATGCTTTTGAAAAAAAAGGTTATATTCTAATATTTTTATAAAATATGTATTATAAGTTAATCCTTAACCTACACACCATAAAAATAGAAAAGAATCCTAGGTCTTCTCACACATGCCTTGAGCACCATGATATTTGCTATGAACGAGATTAACACTTTTTTTTACTGGAAATATCCATCAATGTTGTCTGTAATATATAGTTATGTTGACCATATCCAAAAAACAGAATATTACAAACTCCAATCTTAAGCCCAGAACATCCAATAACAGTGTTATGATTGATTAATTAAAAAATTAGCCTAAACAAGCCTAAAAAATACACATTTCATAATAACATGTTCTTTGTTTCCAAACTTTGAAAAGGTCTAACAAAAAATAAACATTCTTCTAATTATAACACACCTCATGACCTAAAAAAATATACAACTCATAATAATATGTTGATTAAAAGAGTCTTAACTTCTCAAAAATATTTTGCACTCACATCCACCTCTTTTCCTTCTTTCCATTTTGATTGATAGTGGAAATGAAATATATAACCAAATTCACAAGGAATAGAAACACAATTTTATGTAGTTACAACACATCTCTAGTGTAAACTTGAACCAATTAAAATGTTACCTAGACACTTGCTCAGGTCATCATCATGAGCACCTAATGCTTCCAAAGATGTCCTTGATTTAAAGATATGAGGAGTTGAATCGAATATCTCCCTTTTCCTTGATTTGTCATCTACCTTTACCATAATATCCTTTAGGGCTCTGAAGTATGTTGCTCCTGTTAAACATAGCCTTCCAGCAAGCTCACCAAGAAATCTTGGTTCCAAATGGTACATCAATTTCTATATCATCAAATTCATTTTCAATAAACATTAGCCTAGGTTCTATGTCTTTATTAGACAATGTATTTTCTAAATACAAAAACTATAAAAGCTTCCCAACAAGTTCAATGTGATGTTCATTTTTCTAAGATTGCTTTCTAGGCAAATGTAGGATAATAGTCTGCCCAATTCAACTCCTGAGTACACAACTTTTCTTCCTCATAGTCTCAAACATTAAGATACTCCTCCAACAAAGATTTTGAGTTTTTATCTAAGTCGATAGGTGGTTTTCCTAAGGCTAAAGGTTTTTCCATAATAGGCATGGGAGCCAAGAACCTATCTTTCTCAAATTCTTGGACTTTAGAAATACCTTCAATATATTTAAATCCCCCAGATATACCTTGAATAAGAGGCTCAATTTCCCCTCCATTTGGCCCTAAATCTATCAATGGCCTAGATGTTGAATTTTGTAAAAATGCACTTGGCTTACTACAAAAAAACTCGTCAGTGCCTTGTGGCAAAATCCTTGCATTACCAAATAAAGGCTTTAAAAATATATTTGGGAACGACCTTGACTTAAAGGTAGAGTAGGAACCATAATTTCTTTTTTTTCATTAATCGACCAAATTGGCCTTCCAAACCATCATTGTACATTGCAGGCATCTCAGGCATCCTCTAAACCATTGCAGGCATCCCAAGCATTCCGGGAACTCCAGGGATCAAACCTTTAGGCTGTCTAATACCAAAAGTGTTTCCAACACCCATACCCATAACATTAGATGCACCATGACCATTGCACATGTCTTTTGATCCAAGCCTTAAACCAAGCTTATGTTCAACTTCTAAATGTATCTAATTTATAGTTTTAGCCTTTATTTCTTCATGTATAGGGATCTATTTATTAGCACACAAGTCAAGAACATCATGAAGCATGAATCTCATTTGAGATGTTAATCATTGATTATTAGCTAGCTTCTTCATTGGGGAAAAATAAGAATCTATGATAAAACATGACTTGGGGTTTTCTTCAAGTTGTTTTCCAATGGCATTGAAAAACTGGCAAAGAGCCTCAACATTTTCTTCACCTGGAGGAGACTTTGCATCCTAGCCTAACAAATGTTGATACAATGATGAACATTTTTTTCAGGTACCATTTTTTTCTTGAAAAATTCCCAAATTAGCCTTATATTTTCTAGAGTACAAAGCTCTAACATATTATCCTTCTCATGGCACTATTATTCTTGATTTAGAGTTGTCATTTGCTTGATTTTTGCTCGCAGATTGTCTACAACTTCAAATTCTTCTTAGCAAGTGTTAAGAAGAATCATTTGTATCTCTCTTGGTTTTTCGGTTGGTTCTTTAGGTGGAAACTGAGGGAGTGTTGTACTTAGACCATGGCACAACTCAACATACATGGGGTAAATGTTGGTTCCAACACTGCCTTGTCAAAAATAAGATGCATTACTCCCTATAGAATGTCTGTTGAGTTCATCCCCGAATTTATTAGTTGATCTTTTAAGAACACCAAACTTTTCTAGGGTTAATTTGTTTAGTACCCCTTTCATATTTTTTGAAACTTTATGATTTTCTGATAAGTTTCCCCTCCTGGATGACCAAGGGAAAACAACCTTCACTAGAGCAGCAGTTTGTCTAGGCCTCGAACCTCACAAAACATGAACTTTGAAAATTTGAGCTCAGTTGCTCTTGGAAATAAAACTGGTAACCATACTCTTCTAAACACTACAATCATGCAGGGAGATAAGAATATATAAACAAGGCTTCATGAATTTTCATTGGTAGATTGTTTTAGGATTTGAAATTACAAAGAAGGCTATGAATCTAAACATTTTGGCTACCTAGAAAATCTAAGTAAATAAATTAAAAGTATCATAACATAGCATGATGATGGGTCAAATGTTTCTTGAAGGAATTTCAAAGAGCTAGTTATAAGGCATGCTTCTCGACTAAACCATACCTTTTGTGAAGCCACACATATCTAGTTGGAAGACATGCTTCTCAACTAAACCACACCTTTTGTGAAGCCACTCACCAGCTAGTACTTTCATTCTTTGCATGTGAAAAATGTTACATGTTGAAACAATTTTCAGTGTTATTATGGTGAATACAGTCCACACTAGACATCCTTTAGTGTATTTCATAGCTTTGTAGTCACCCTTCCTGCAATCATTTCTTCCTTCCAATGGCTTTATACTTCATCTCTTATGCACCACATTGAAGGCCTATGAGTATGCACTAGTATTTTAGTAAATTATTGTTGAAGGGTTTTATGCTCCACTACTAGCTAGATATGATACGATACAACTAGTGACAATATTGGAGGTGAATTACTTTCTCGCTTCCAATAGAGGACAAATATCCTTTAAGATGACCTAACTATTTTAAACCACGATGCTCTATAGAAATTTCCCTTATATCTTTAATTTGTTAGGGGATTGATCACATAGTGTTTACAAAAACTTCCTCACAAGGCTACAAATATATGAATGTTATTTCATTTCATGTCACCTAAAACCAATTAATAATTTAGTTCATTTAAATTTGGATTTGTTGTTATTGTTATAGGTTTTTTGCAAGTTGTCTCTTGATTTCAAAATGATTGGGATTCCTTTCAAATCCTATGGATCATGATTCTTTTAACCTAAATAAAACCTCAAAAACCACTAGATTTTATCTTTTTTGTTGGCTCAACATCAATTGAATATGTTTCTTTATTCATGGTTGTTATAGGCCATTTTTCTACATTTGGTCAATAAGCCTACAAACTGGATCAATCCACATCTATGAATATGTTTTCGTCATCCCTACACAAAACCCTAACCATTACCTTTCCAATACGTCTGACTTTCTATGATTAACTGCTCAAAATCAAGCTTTTAAGCCCTAGTGCACTCTTTCCCTCTAGAGACATGTGTTCAATGTTGGTTTCTTTCTTCTACACTAGTGTTGGTCAGTAGTAGATTTCTCCATACCGAGGGTTGGTTGATTCTAAAAATTCAATAAAATTAAAAATATTTTCGAAGCTTCCTCTTCTAGAAGCTTCTAGGGGTTGTTTTAACCATTTACCTTGGATAAGAATCTTGAGTCCTATCTAATACTACCTTGGATAAGAAGTTTGAGTCCTATTTGATACTACCTTGGAGACTTCATCTCTTATCCCCTTAGCTCATCCTCCCATCTTTATTGGATCTGAATCCTAGATTAGTAAATGGATAAGAATTCCTAAACTACCATCCCTCTCCTATAAATTTACTGCCATATACAACATCAAGGTTGGATTTTGGAGACTGATCATTCCCTCATGTTGCTACCTTGAATCTAAGAGATTCATTATCTTCATGCATTAGAGTGACATTAAGGTTTGATTTGTGACAAGGAAGGATAAGTCAACTTGGGGAGATCTCTACAAGTCTTGGGTGTAAACTCTCTCCTATTTCTATTAATACAAATAGCATATCATTTCCCTATATGTGTTATGTTATATTTTCATTCATGCATTTCAATGCCTCATTGATTAACTAAAAAAAGTAATTGGTTTATGTTATGTATATGTTGTGCATCCTTTGATTATTTTGATTGTATGTTCAGGTTCTAATTATAGCAATCAAAGCTATGATTGGAGCTTATAATTCGGGAGGAAAGTAAAGCTTGCGACAGATTCCAAATAAGCCTCTTCCCATTCTTAATTTTATCTAAGGGAAACTCTATATTCTTTTCCTTTTGTTGTTCTAGACCAGTCCACTAGGTTTAGGGAGATTACCTTTGTTTGCAATCATAAATTCTGCATAATAGTGGCTTTCGCCTTTACATTTGGATTTTCGTTTGCAACAGTACTAGGCTCTACATTTGTACCCAGAATACCTTGATATAAAGACCCAAAGCAACAATAGAGTGAAATTGCCTTGTAAAAGTATAGTAATTTCTAGTCAATCTAGGCTGTTCATTAGGAAGATGATTTAATGGTACAACTTATGTTTAGTTTAGGGTTTTTTGCCCTAGAAGGCAACCCCCTCGCTATATATGAGGGAATTGTATTGGGTCTATGTATCTCTATATTCTGAGTGAGGAAGAGAGAGGAGATTGAGAGCGAAGAGGGTGTTACAACGAATCTGTTGTAGGTTGTATCTCTTCAGTTTGTTGAATAATATAATAAAAGAAGGACTAGTTGTTTCTTCGTGGATGTAGCCCAAACTGGGTGAACCACGTATATTTGTCTCTCTTATTTTATGTGTTTTCTATGTTAATATTTCTGCAATATTTTATGTGTTCCATTGCTCCGTAATATAATTTTCTGACAACTGGTATCAGAGCCAAAAGTCTATTTGGCTGATAAACTCGCAGGAGAGAGAAGGGTTCCTAGTTAGAGTGGGAGCAATGGCGGAAGATGGTAGGTTTAGGGTCGAAAAATTTAATGGCCAAAACTACCAGTTGTGGAAGATGCAGATGGAAGATTATCTATATCAGAGAGATCTGTACCTACCATTGAGCGGAAAGACAAAGAAGCCGACAAGTATAATAGATACATAATGGAACATTCTTGATAGAAAGGCACTTGGAACAATACAGTTGTGCCTAGCAGTGTTGGTAGCGTTTAATATTTCAAAGGAAATGAAAACAGAGGGTTTAATGTCGACATTGGCCAAAATATATGAAAACCCTCGGCCTGAAATAAGGTAATTCTTATGAAGCATCTATTTAATATGAAGATGTCAAAAGGTGGATTTGTTGTAGACCATTTAAATTATTTTAATACAGTTACAAGTCAGTTAAGTTCTGTAGGGGTAAATTTTGATAATGAAGTTAGGGCTCTGTTATTTCTGTGCTCATTGCCAGAAAGTTGGAATGGTTTAGTTATGGCCATTAGTAACTCTATCTCTAGATCTAGTACTTTAAAGTTTGATGATGTTGTCGGTGCAATCCTTAGTGAGGAAATGCGACGGAAAAGCTTCGGTGAGACATCAGGTAATGCTTTGACTACAGAGACTAGGGGAAGAAAAATGGAAAGAGGAAAGAGCCCAGCATATCGCAGTAAGTAAATAAAAGGTAGATCCAAGTCCAGATCGGGGATAGTGTGCTAGAAATGTGGGAAGAAAGGACAACTGAAGAAAGACTGCAAGTCTCGAAAGCGAAAAGAAGGAGACACGCAGCAAGAAAACAATCATGAAGTGAATGTAACAGGTGATGTGTTGCAAGATGCTTTGATTCTTTCATTATAAAATATTATTGATGCCTGGGTGGTAGATTCAGGGGCCTCATTCCATGCCACACCCGATAGAAAACATTTTTATGATTATGTTCAAGGAGATTTTGGACAGGTTCGATTGTGTGATCATAAACCCTGTAAAATCATTAGAATGGGTACGGTTTTCATAAAACAACAAAATGGAAATCAATGTCTATTGAAGGAGGTAAGGCATGTTCCAAATCTGAAGAAAAATCTAATTTCAACAAGGTAGTTGGGAGGTGAAGGTTGCATAACTACTTTCACACATAAAACCTGGAAGGTCACTAAAGGATCCCTGGTAATAGCGAAAGGAGAAAAGTTTGGTACATTGTACTTATGCAATGGTATTTCTAATTTTGTTAATGCTTTAACCTCTACAAGAGAAGATACAAAATTGTGGAATCATAGGCTCGTGCACATGAGTGAGAAGGGGATGCAGATTATTCACTCAAGAAATTTGTTGCTAGGTTTGAATCATGTTGATTTAAAATTCTGTGAGAATTATGTTTATGGAAAACAGAAGAGAGCTAGATTCCTTAGAGTTGGGAAAGAAAAGAAGAGTGAAAAATTAGAGCTTGTGCATACAGATATATGGGGACCTGCTCAAGTATCATCTCTTGGTGGCTCTCGTTATTATGTTACTTTTATTGATGATGTAACTAGAAAACCTAGATTTATTGTATTCAAAATAAATTTGATGTATTTAATAGTTTCAAGAAATTGAAAGCTTTGGTTGAAAATGAGACAGGAAAAAGGTTGAAGTGTCTCAGATCAGATAATGGAGGTGAATATTGCAGCAAAGAGTTTGATAGGTACTGTTCAGAGAATGGAATTCGTAGAGAGAAGATAGTTCCAGGAACACCACAATAAAATGGCATCTTAGAAAGGATGAACAGGACAATCATGGAGCATGCAAGGTGCATGAGATTGCATGCAGGATTGCCTTTACAATTTTGGGGAGATGTTGTAGATACTGTTGTTTATCTAATAAATAGAGGCCTTCAAGTTCCTTGGATGGTGGCATTCCAAAGGAGGCATGGACAGGTAAAAAGGTAAACTAATCTTTTTTAAAGACTTTTGGTTGTGAAGCCCTTGTCCACATTAACAAAGAAAATAGAACAAAGATTGAGGCAAAATCAAAGAAATTTACCTTTATTGGATACGGTGTTAATGATTTTGGTTATCACTTTTACGATTATGAAAAGCACAAAATCATTAGGAGCAGAGATGTCATATTCAATGAAAAGGTCTTGTATAAGGATTAGCTGCAAGAAAAGAAACAGGAAAAAGAAAACAGAGAATACACAGTGCTTGACAAGATCACAAAAAAAGTGATGGTGCCTAAAACTCATAATGATCAATAGCCAAGACAACAACCACAACAACAGCAAGAACTTCAAACACTTGAAAGTGGTATTAGAAGATCTACCAGGATGAGTAGGCCCCCTGAACGATACTCTCCTTCATTATATTATGTATTGTTGACTGATTTTGGTGAGCCAGAATGTTATGAAGAAGCAGTGCAGGTAGAAACTAGGAAGAAGTGGGAGCAAGCCATGAAAGAAGAGATAGACTCCTTAGCACATAACCAGAATTGGGACTTAGTCAGGTTTCTTGCAGGTAAAACAACATTGCAGAATAAATGGGTTTACAGGCTGAAGGAAGAAGATGGAGGTAGAAAAGGGTACAAATCTAGACTTGTGGTGAAGGGGTTTGTACAGAATAAGGGTATAGACTTTGATAAGACAATTTTTTCCTGTTTTGAAAATTACTTCCATCAGAACTATTCTAAATCTAGTAGCTACTGAAGATTTACATCTTGAGTAGTTAGATGTAAAGACAGCCTTTCTCCATGGGGATTTGGAGGAAGAGATATATATGTAGTAGCCAAAAGGATATGAGGTAAAAAGGCAAGGAAAAACTAGTGTGCAGGTTGAAGAAGAGCTTGTATGGCTTAAAACAGGCTCCAAGGCAGTGGTATCTAAAATTTGACAGGTTTATGGCTGAACAAGGTTATACTAGGTGTCACTCTGATCATTGTGTTTATCTCAAAAGGAAAAATGATGGCAGCTATATTATATTTTTATTGTATGTAGATGACATGCTTGTTGCAGGTTCTAACATACAGGAAATAAATGTGCTCAAAAGGAAATTGGCAAACTCATTTTCAATGAAGGATTTGGGTGCTGCAAAACAAATCCTTGGTATGAGAATAACTAGAGATAGGAAGAATTGCAAATTAACATTGTCTCGAAGTGAGTACATAGAAAAGGTGTTGAAAAGGTTTAATATGCATAATGAGAAACCAGTTGGTATACCTTTGGCTAGCCATTTCAAATTAAGTAAGGAGGCGTGTCCCAAGACTTAGGAAGAAATGGCTCATATGTCTAAAGTTCCATATGCATCAGTAGTTGGAAGCTTAATGTATGCAATGGTCTGCACAAGGCCTGATATTGCCCCATGCAGTGGGAGTTGTAGCAGGTACATGAACAACCAGGAAAAGAACCATTGGATGGTGGTGAAGTGGATTCTCGGGTATTTAATAGGTACCACAAATCAAGCATATGCTTGGTGGTTCAAACATTGCTTACAGGGATATGTTGATGCAGATATGGCAGGTGACAGAGATAACAGGAGGAGCACTACAGGATATGTATTTACTGTAGGTGGAACAACTGCCAGTTGGGTTTCAAAAATCAAAAGTGTTGTTGCACTTTCAACAACAGACACAGAGTATGTTGCTGATACAGAGGCTAGTAAAGAAATGATTTGGTTACAAAGGTTTCTGGGTGAATTGGGTAAGAAGCAAGAGTTGAAAATGTTATACAGTGACAACCAGAGTGCCATACATCTTGCAAAGAAGTCTATATTTCATTCCAAGAATAAGAATATATAGCTCAAGTACCATTTCATACGATCAGCATTGGAAGATGGACAGTTGAAGTTGGAAAAGATACACATTAGCTAGAATTCTGCAGATATGTTAACAAAAGTTGTAACCAGGGAGAAACTGAGAATCTAATCAATTTCAATCGGTCTTCAAGTATGATGAAGAAGATGAGAAACAACCAAGGCCAAAGTGGAGTTATTGTCTAGCAAATGAAGCAGTAGTGGAGTTGCTATAATCAGTCTCCAAGTGAGAGATTGTTGAGTGTGGAGCCTAATTATGTTCTATATTCAAAGGTCTCAGCCGGATGTATACCCCAAGAAGATTGTACACCCGTCCATGTGGGGGGGGTGCGGGGGCCAGCAGTCCCCCGACGGGGGTTTGGGGGCAGCACCCTCAAAGCTAAAAACAGATGTAAAATTGCCTTGTAAAAGTATAGTAATTTCTCGTCAATCTGGGCCATTCATTAGGCGAATGATCTGATGGTAGAAGTTATGTTTAGTTTAGGATTTTTTGCCTTAGAAGGCAACCCCCTTGCTATATATGAGGGAATTGTATTGCTTTTATGTATCTTTGTATTCTGAGTGAGCAAGAGAGAGGAGATTTAAAGCGAAGAGGGTGTTACAACGGATCTACTGTAGGTTGTATCTCTTTAGTTTGCTAGATAATATAATAAAAGGAGGATTGGATATTTCTCCGTGGATGTAGCCCAAACTGGGTGAACCACGTATATCTGTGTCT
Source organism: Pinus taeda (assembly GCA_000404065.3). Lineage (NCBI taxonomy): Eukaryota > Viridiplantae > Streptophyta > Pinopsida > Pinales > Pinaceae > Pinus > Pinus taeda. Next base: position 9,638 of record APFE031755679.1, on the reverse strand, counting down.
CTCTTGTTTTATGCATTTTCTGTGTTTATATTTCTGCAATATTTAATGTGTTCCATTGCTCCGTAATATATAACTTTTTGATAGCTAGTGAGGTAAAAAGCCATATCATTGTGAGGACTAGAATGTTCCATAAGTAGTGCAGTTGGTTCCTGATTCTATAGACCCACAATTACGTTGACAGTGGGGAACTAAGAATTCTACCTTGATGCATCTACGTTTTGTGTTACCACACACCATTTGATGTGCACAAATTTTTCCACATCCAACTCTGTGCCAATCCACCTACATGTTCACAACATCGCACACCATCATGCGGACTGGTGAATATCATTTTGTTACAAATTCATGAAAATGGGATACTGCCATTTGCCCTTGTTGCCCCCATCACTCACTTGGCATCTTTTGTTCTGCTTTAGATGAACTAATTAGGCTAGAAAGAACTATACGGCATTTAACGAGCACTCCTTTTGAATTAGGTAAGCACTAATATATTTCCATCCTTTAAATCAGGTAAGAATTTCCTTCCTCCCATTTTTTTTTAATTGTGATAGTCTTTTGTTTTCATTGGCCACGTTATAGAGGATATCCCTTTGTAGGTAATCTGAATGTCACATTTTCACGAGAGAACCCAAGACCATACACCTTCATCAATGGAATTGAGGTCAAATCAATGCTCAATCTATTCGATAGAAACCCAATCCGATGTTTTGGAAGAGTGGGTGAAGGAGAGAATTGAGTAGGTTCATAGTAGTGTCCCTGATGAGCCCCATAAATGGGTAATTATATGGGCTTATTTTACCTCCTAACATAGTTAAATCAACCATTCTATTAACTTATTGCATGTTTTTTTTATTATATTTATGCTTGTGAAGTGAGTTGGGTTAGTTATGATGCCATGAGGTCTAATATGTGTTTAATGCATATTTTTGTTGAATTATGAAGACAAAGTCAAAGATTCAATGGAAAATTGGCAGTAATAATTCGAAGTGGACAAAGGAGAAGAATTATAGGAGGGATTCCCCCTCACTTATTATTCCCCACTTCAAATTCTCCTTCATGCAGCTCGGAGCAGAAATAGCCAAATCAATGCACTAGGAGGCAGCCGAGCAAGTGGCGGATAACACATGTTTATCTCGAGTTTTGGGAGCCAAGCCTCCCTGATTTTAAGGAAGCTATTGGGACTTTCAGTTGTATAAGTAAGGAGGCCTAGGGCCTCACAAGGGTGAAATTTTTGGTTGAATTTTTGTTGCAGTTTTGATCTGCTCAACTTCGAGCTTACTTTGGTAATAGTTTCATGTAATCCTATTACTATTTTGATAATAAATATGAGGTTCTTCTTGAGTTAGCACTGATTTACCTCAAAGGGTTGAATCTCTTGGCTTAGGGCCCAATCCAGGTAGCCAAGATCCTCTTATTTGTATTTATATGCTTTGTTTCAATTTATGGATTAGTTACTGTTAGATGAATTTCTTTCTTGCTTAAGAATAGGTTGATTTTGGTGATTTAGAAGGTTGTTTCCATTTGTGTTTTCTATAGCAGGGTAAAAAACAATAGAAAGTAGAGACAAAAGGCCAGCAATAGTGCCTTGGCCTCCTTTCCTCCCTTTGTGACCATGAACTGAGGCCAAGACCCTCTTGTTGCCACAAAAAACATAGATTTTCCTTCTCCATAGGATTTCTAGTGTTGCAGTTTGTTAGAAGGTTAATGCTTTGCTTTAGATCTCTTTCACCATGCTCATTTCTCTATTTATAATAAGTCTTCTTCCATGCTTTCTCTCATTATAGCATTTTTCAACATTTACTTCCATAGCTCATAATTTAGACTAACTTGATGCAAAATTCTATTTTTTGATGTACTTAATTTCCTTGCTTGCTTGATTTCATTGTTTGACTTTCATTTATTTTGCAACAAATTGCTTCTCATAGTAGGTCAGCCTATCAGCCATCACATTCTCTCCCTGATCTATGCCCTACAGATCACCCAAAGTTCACCTCAAATCTGCCTTAGTTTTCTGCATTTTTCCATAGGATTTCTTCCTCACTCCCGACCATCTTTCCCTCTCCTAGTGATCCTTGGTGAACCCTAGGCACCCTAAAACATCATCCCATCCTTCATCTACCCTTTCCACCCACTCTCACACTTTTAAACCCTTCAAAACTGCTCTCGGCATCCTCTTGTAGACGTCTTGTAGATCCCCTGTGTCCTCTTGTAGATTTTCCTGTAGGCTTCCTTTTGAAGGCCGATTGCAGGAAAAGCCTCCAAAAGGCCACCTGAGACCTCCTAGGACCCATCCACACCATCCTACATCCTCTCAAGTCCCAAAACCGCCCTACATCGCCACCTATTCACTTCCACATTCACAAACAAATAAATTACATGCATGAAAAATTCACATAAAAATACATAAAAATCCAAAAGATGTTTTTTTCCTCATTACCTTCTAGAAATAGCTTGAGTAGATGTTGTTTACTTCCTTGAGTAGGTAATGGCATTCATTTCATGGTTTTCATATTTCTTTCTGCAAAAGTAGGATTAGTTGGTTAAGTAGGGTTTGCTAGGTTTACCTTACATTTAAGTCTTTTTCCTTTTTGCAAGTAGAGTAGCCTCTGTAGAGTAAGCTTTCTTTTCTTTCATCACATATAGAGCTTCTTCTAGAATCCATAGAAGTTGGCTTGAGCTCCTAGTGATCTTGCACCAACTGACCAAGTGACAGCCTACAGTAATAACTAGTACTTGTGCATACAACATCGTTGCTTCCAAGTTTGTTATGAACTACTGGGTTGATAAGAGTAAAGTAGGCAACCCAAGAGTTGCAACATTATTGCTGAAATACTAGTGTTCACCACTTTTTGGCACCGTTGCCAGGGAAGCGTCAAAGTATTCTGTGATTACTGCTTTCTTCTATTTCTTCTTGCAAAATTCTGCTAAGTAGTTTATTTCAGCAAAAGTAGAATAGTTGTTTCTTTCAGTTTCTTCATTTCCTTGCTTTCCTTTTCAATGTTGCAAATTTTGTTTCAGCAAAGTTCATTTCAGTTAGTTGCAATCTGTATTGTTCAATCCATTTCAATTTTGCAGGTACAATCAGTGAAAAAAAACAAAAACCAACCAAAAGATTTCCTTTCATACCTTATAGAAATAGAGATAATTCAAGAAAATTCTTGCCCAACACCCCCAATACATCACACAACCAACCTTCTCTCTTCTTCAGTGGCAGTGATCAAGAAGAACCTTTAGGTGAACAACCATAGATATTTGAAGAACCTATAGGGGAAGAAGAAGAAGAAGAAAACATCCCTCCTGAGCCAATGGCTGAAAACATAAATGCTAGGGGAAATGGAGAAAGAATAAAGGGTACCTTTCCCATCTTGGAGAACAATGGGGACACCAAAATGGAGAATATAAGTCCTTCAGCCCTACCTCACTTCCATGGTTTGACTAAAGAAGATCCTGACACCTTCTTGTTTTAGTTTGCTGTCAGCTGTTGAACCTATGACTATGTAGAAGATGAGCAAAAGTTGAAACTATTCCCTTCTACTCTCAAGGATGCAGCATTGCATTGGTTCATGGGGTTACCTGGAAATAGCATCACAACTTGGGGTCAGATGCAGCAGGCCTTTAATAACAAATATCGAGACTACTGTAGGTCAAAAGATACCGAGCAAGAAATCTTCTGAATGACCATGGGAAGTGATGAATCCTTGGAAGATTATGAAGAGAGGTTCCAGCTCAGTTACAAAAGGGCCAGGTGCACACTTGACCTTGAATCTTTGAAGTTGGTTCTGCTTAGGGGAATCCTGGAAGACCTTATAGACACCCTCCATCTATTGGTCGGGGGAGACATCTACTGACTATCTTATGAGGACATAAAGATTATCTTTAGAAAGCATTCTAGAATAGCTAGAAAGAGAGATAGGGGGAGTCAACCCATAGCCAGTACCTCCTCTTCCAATTCATCCATCAAAGGTGAACTCGGAAACATGCTGGAAGACTTCAAAAGTGAGATGTTGCAAACTCTTGCTATGCAAATGGATACCATGCATATGAAAAGGAAATAAGAGGAAGCAGAGACGGCTTTGGCCATCTTTTGTCCTAGATGCACCAGGAGGCATCCTAGGAACAAATTTCCATTGAAATCTATAGAGGTTTGTTTAGTTTGTGAAGAATATCATTCTACAGATAAGTGCCCTTCCTTGCTCGGACTTAAAGCTATATACTAGGGGACCGAAGGAGCCACTGAACCACTCTATTTCATGAACCAAAGGAGAGTTCATGGACCTAGACCATACCAATAGGGGATGCAAGGGACATCTCAAGCATACTACAACCCCAACCAAGTCACTTACATACCTTCTTGGGGACACCCTTCTCATCCTTCGTGGTCCACACCTCCTCCTTCATCCTTTCCATCTCAATATCATGCCCAACTAGCCACTCATTCATTTCAATCCTATGCTCAGTCGTAACCTCAGTGGAATGCATCTCATCAGGGGTGGAGGCCCCAATACAACTCTCCTCCCACTCTTTTGCCTCCACCACCTACTCAACCACAACCATTGCCTCCTACTCCACCAAGGCAACCCCAAATTCCTACCCAGCCAAACCTAAACCTGAACAACAGACAGGCTCAACAAGTATATAGTGGGGAACCATCATGCCCAACATAAGCTGTGGAGATTCAGGAGATTAACCTACAATCTGAGAAGGTTCTCCCAGATACCCAGCCTCCACCTAGGAAGGTTGAGGAAGATAAAGAGGAAAGTGAACCTAAAGCAATTCCACCCTTTCTTGAGAGACTATCCAGGAAAACACATCCTACCCCAGAAGAAACTAAACTTCTGGGAGAATTGAAATAGTTATGTGTGAAGATACCACTTATCCAAGCCATAAAAGATGTGCCTATATATAATAGGTTGATCAAATAGAAGTGCTTTAGGCATCCAAAAAGGTGCATGATCCAGGTGGATATTGGTGGCCACCTGCCAAGTCCATCTGGACCCCCATCATTGTCTCTTTCAGCATTTTCAGTTTCCTTAATTATAGCACAACTTACTATTTTTAGCAGTTTTTTGGGTCCTAAACTTCCGGAGCTGTTTTGAGGCCCTAAACGACGTTTTT